>JBBPKN010000329.1:0-47068 GCA_038089275.1 Pulveroboletus cf. rosaemariae
GGGACTCCAAATATCGAGAATGAGGACCAACTGGCTGAACAACTGGTCGGATTTATGCAACAGTTCCTCGGAGTATTCAATGAACTGAAGGGCAAGAAACTATGGCTTACTGGCGAGAGTGTGAGCACGTTATCTTTTCTTTTTGTAGGGTAAGCGACTCAATGATTGTGTTTTCGGTTAGTATGCTGGTAATTATATTCCGTGTGAGTTGCATTAATATAGGCAATCTGTACAATACTCACTGATCGTAGATATCGCGAATTACATGTATGAGAACCCGACCCTGTTGGATCTCTCTCTTCAAGGAATTGGTATTATTGACCGTGCGTGCTCATCGGTTGTCGGGGCAATCCTACTTGGATGTACTGAATGACGTCCAGCCTCGCTTTCATGGGGTGTCGTGCAAGAACAGATTCCCGCGGTAGACTTTGTGCATAAGTATAAGGGCTTGTTTTCCTTCAAGTAAGATTGTCGTATCTCTCGTTCTTCTCCCAATGGGTTCTCACATACAAGCACGCACCCCACTTCGCTAGCCAAACGTATCTCAAGAAGCTAGATCAGACAGCCGCCGACTGCAATTATACTAACTATGTCTCCACATATGTGACCTACCCACCGGAAGGACTGCTTCCTCTTCCAGGAGACTCAACTGAATTTGCGGATGGATGCGATGTATGGGACGACATTTTCAACAATGCACTGATCATCAACCCGGCATTTAACGTCTATCGTATCTGGGATACGGCAAGTGAAGTTGCATTATTGAATAACAAGAGCTGACATTGAATTTAAAAAAAAAAACAGTATCCAATTTTGTGGGACGTCCTCGGCTCCCCGTAGGGCATTCTTGCTCCGTTAATGGTTCTTTCCGATGATGAACTAACGTGGCTTGTAGAGGATCCTCCCCACAGCAACAATCACCAATCTATTTTGACCGCCCCGAAGTCAAGAAGGCTATTCATGCACCCATCGACACGCAGTGGACTGAATGCTCCAACGTTGACGTGTTCCCAAATGGAGACCAGAGCCCGCCACCTGCACTTACAGTTCTCCCGAATGTGATCGAAAAGAGTGTGCGGGCCGTGATCGTGCATGGTTTAGCTGACTTTGATTTGATTGCTGAGGGGTACGTCCATTCTCGCGAATTATTTGCTGTGCTCCAAGTCGTGTTCGTCGTGGTGATTGACGTTTGTCGTTCAGGACGCGGATCGTGATCCAAAAGTAAGTTTGAAACGTCACCTACTCGTCCCGGAGTAGTGGCGCGCTATGAAAGTAAGGCAATGCACGGTTGACTAACGTACCCTTCCCATCTGACGCGGACAGCATGACGTGTAAGTCTTGTTCGGCAAACGACACGAAAGCCGCGTTTGTTCTGATGACGCCAATTCTTGTTGCAGGGAACGGACTGCAAGGATTCCAGACACCCATCGCCAACGACAGCTTCATCGTCAACGGCGTCGGCGCGTTCGGAACGATGCATTTGGAGCGCGGACTGGCCTATTACGAGGTCGTGCTCAGTGGACATATGGTACCGCAGTTTGCGCCCGTGGTGAGCATTCGTTTTTTTTACCTCGGAGTGGGGAGCCCGGCGCCCGCTTGGCCCCTGATCGTGCTCGCGCGTTTCGATGGGCTTGGGAGCCCGAGGGTCCTTGACGTCGCTGATATGATTCATTGTTATCGTCGACACAGGCCGCTTTTCAGATCATGCAGTACCTGATGGGCTTTAGGGACACGCCATAGAGAGGGGCTTGGTGTGGTAAACATCGAGGGGACATGGAAGACTCAAGGGACATGTAGCGAAATGATGTTGGTGCACTGGTCAAACATGAAATGGACAACGAAATGTACTACTATCTTTACACCCTTAGTGTAAAAAAACCACTATTTTCGTTCTAACATCTTCACAACGACACTTACTGTTTTAGGGTTCAGTCTGTGAATTCAGACTATGGCGCTCCATCTACTACGCATTTTTCCTGATTTATTTCTGGTGTGCATTCAGCATGTAGACTAATTCCGACTTTTGCCGTCTTTCGCACCTTCGTCACACCGGGTCACGCACCTACGGACTTTGAAATTCCAGTCTTAGACATTGTCGGCAACGATGCCGCAACAGGACGAAGGCAAGAAACTGAGAAGCCATCATATATAGTATTGAATAATGTAGGGAACTGAAATTGTAATTAGTTCAAGAAATCATTATCAAAACTGGAGGTGCTGATACCAGTCAGTGTGGGTGTGTCAGGGATGTCTACATGATGCCAGCAGGTAGATGATCCAATTAAAAGATCATCATCTGTTTGAGGACATTGTTGACCTCATGTAGAGGAAAAAAGCTCCTTGAAGCAGGTATCAAGTTTCAGTTCTGGGAATCTGTCAAAGTGAGCAGTGATTTGTGCAAGAAGATCTTTCCAATCTTGGAAAGTGCAAAAGCAGCAGCCAATTCCTCACATCCTTCCTGCTTTCAAGAAGTTGTCAAGGAGTTTGAGATGATGGTTTACAACTGTGAAGTTGAACATCTGGGCACATTGAGGATCAAGCCCTGTTAGTTGTGCCAGCTTGAAATTAGAATAACATTTGAGGAAGTCATTAACCCATTGTCACCTTGGCATCTCAACCTTCCCAGTCTGCTTAGCCTTTGCTTTCAACTTCTCACTGAGCTTGCCTGCTTTTATTCAAAGGCTCCACTTTGAGCATGGGTGACCAGTCATGGCTATGTCCTTGATTCAATGACAAATGGTTTCCTCTAGCACCTTAGTAAGTAATAGTTGATTTCTATGGGCCTAAGATTAAAAAGCAGCAAGCTGTTTGTAACATCAACAAAGAGCATGGTACAGAACCTGAAATTTCCTTGTAGCTATGGCTAGATTCTTGCAGAAACCATTGCAAAAGTGCCTCCATATGCCTGTGTTTCTGAGACTTTTGGGAGCATGCCATGGGATGTGTGAAGGTGACAGTGTTGGGTGCTACTATTGTAGACTCCAAACCTAATGGCCTTGCAGGTTCCCTGTGCTCAGCTTCTGGTGCCAAGGAGAAGATTCAAACTTGTCACAGATATGGTTAAGTGTGATAATCTTCTATTGACTTGCTCATCAAGAATTGATTCTGCAGCTTCATCTGGTTGGCCAGTATCCTCTCATACTTGCTAGAGAGAATATACAGGGACTTGTCCACAACCTCCTAGTTTGAGTTCTTCAAAATTAGAAGCAAGAACTCTTGAATCTGGGGCTGAAATGGTCAATACCATTCACTGATCTTGACAGATCTTGACAGATTGTAGCATATCATTCCTCTTGACTCCTGCCAATTTCTTGACCAACATTTGAATACATGTGTACCTATCTCCCTTAATTTTTTTGAGCTTACAGGATATGTGGAATATGGTGTTCATTGCATATGCAGTTTGCAACAAGGGTGTAATGATAGTATTGATAGTTCAACACGAACGCATATCAAAACGAGGGATACAGATTACGGCGTGTGCAGATACAAATCGCGAGGGCGATATACACCAAGAGAGACGAGCAAGTGGGAGATAGCTACAGAGTCATGTCGATGAAAGTGCTGCCATAAATAGTCCCCTAGACGAGTCCGAGCAGAAACTAGAAAAAAAAAAAGAGGGATATGGAGCTACAGCAGGGAGGTATATATATCTATAAACACATCGACAAGCCAGCGGAGAGCAAGGGTCTAGCAGCAATCCGAGTCGGCCCGAGTAAAGGGGCAAAATCGTGGGGTTCAGAAAACGAGGAAGACAGCAGAAGTTGCGGCCGCGGCGCTAAAGAGGATTACAGGATGGAGACTACCCAGATGGTGCGATGCGCCACTACTTTGTGCGGGCGACGACGGTGTGGCAGCAACGGTCGACGACTAGAAGGGGAGAGAGGGCATGAGCATCTGTCCGTTCCAGACGTCGAACGTCGAACGTGGTTGATACGCACGCTGCCAGATGATACCGCCGTGTCGGCCGCGTTGGCCTGTTCATTAGCGCCAGTGGGGGCTGGAACGGAAGCCGAGCTGCTGACCGCAGTGGTAGAGTGCGACGCGATGGAGGTCTCATCTAGTGCGTGCCACAGTGGCCGTCCAAACTGTGGCACTGCCGAAACTAAGAGGTGAACCGTCATCTGTGTTAGCCAGTCGTGACGCGGCGGGAAAGGGGAAGGAGCTTGCCTGGTGTGATCAAAGTGCATAGCAAGATGGCGAGTTGGAACGTCATCAAGCCAGTTATGACAAAGGTGGAGCGGAAAATGATCATCTTCATCTTGGTCGCGTTCTTTTGTTTGCTTTGGTGATGAAACGAAGGGTGTGTCTGTGGAAGTGGAGTGCGAGGTGGCGGGTGAAGGAACGAAGAGGTGGAGAGACACTGAAACGCGCGACCGTTAAATACGCGTGGCCACGGTTTCTAGTACACAAGGAGTGTCATATGGAGAATGATGCGCAGTAAGACCGCAACGAGCAAAAGGGTGAGGTAGAGACGAACGAGAGTTCCACAAGCATCTCAGAGACAAACGTATGTCCAAATCGGGAATACAAGCAGATGTTGCACGGAAACCGCGCTTGTTCCTAACCCTAACCCTTGTCAAACGGCTATTCCGGGTAATGTAGAGCGAACTGTACCGTCGTACAAGAAACAGTAACGGCCCTCGATCGCATCCGACGTCGAGGCCAACATTCATCCCGACACAGGAGTGCCGCTCGTACTCGCTGTTGCTGCTCTTCTGGTCCGGGGCGATTCCGCAAACGCAAGCCTCATGCGCTGCTTCTCACAAAAATCCCTGAATGCCTCGAGTGCATCGTAGACGTACAGTTTACTCGGACGGTCGGCCACCCTGGATTGGGACCCGTCAGTCAAGGCGATACGGAGAAAGGAACGAGCCAGTCGGACCGTGCAGACATCTCGTCCACGACATCACTTCCATTCAAGAAAGGCATGTCCCCAATGACTTTGACATACACATTCGACAGCAAGGCTTGTCCTCCCTCGATGACGACGGCGGTTTCCACCCATCCCCGAAACCGGGCCTTGATGTTCGGTCTGAATTCTTCCCTCAAGTCCTCCACCTCCGGGTCGTCCCCATCAGCTTCAGAGTAGTCCAACATGTCACTCTCTTCGTGACCTTGAACCCCCGGGAGAAGTGGCATACCAATCATGAGTGCAGCGAGCGCTACGGGGTGTGCAGTATCAACTTGAGGTGTCAAAATGCCTTTGACCGTGCAGAGCAAGAGCTGCGTCAGTTCAGACTTGTTAATCTCGGAATCAATATTGCAGAAACTAAGGCGAGTCGCGGCACGGAATACACAGGAAACGTCCAAGAGCTCTTCTTCGACGATTGAAATAGCGTGTATGCGATAGAAAGAGATGCCCGACATGATGAGCACCGCGAATTGCAACGATGCGGCATCTTGTGGGTGTAAAAGATGTTTGTGTGTCTCGAGAAGCTCATCAATGCTATCTAGTCTGTTATTCAGGGACATAATACGCAGCGCAGCAGAAAGGTTGTCAGAGGAGTGACCGGCGACAGACATTAAAAGTGGGTGGAGTTCTTTTTCCAAGTCGTCTTCGTCCTTGGCGAGGGATATCATACTGGAATATAATGGCCCTGAGGGTGCGACTTTGAAGATTTCGAGGAGGGCGGTATGAATGATGTCTCGTAGCCGTGATTGTTGGTCGGACATGTACCTTGACCAATGAGCAGCGTAAAAGCTTGGTGGATACAGTCCCCTATCGTATATCGAACAAGCGTCAGAAATATAAATATGATCGCCATCGTCGTCGAGGACGTTGAGACGTTCCCAAGTTTGCTCTGGGTCATGAGTGACATGTTCGTCTTCCTCGTCTCCAAAGAATGCTGATGAAGACACGAGGACGATCCGAGAGAGCCGCAAAGGGATGACCTACAGTTGCCTCCACCGTGCAAGAGTCGGTCTAGTGCACGCCAACCGAGAAGAACACGGATGTCGTCGATCATGTCGGCGACAACGCTCATCTGGCGTTTGGATCTTGTAGCGAGGATGACCATGAAAAGGTCACGCCATATCTACAACATGACGTTCTCAAGGTTTTTGAGCACCATAGAGGGCAAGCGACTTGACGACCTTTCCTGTGGATCTTATGATCTTGACCGGAATGAACATGGTCGCATAGGAATACCTGCAACTGTAGAGGGCTGAGAAAAAGGACAAGTAATGACGCATACACTTGCCCTCCGAACCCGTTTCCGATCTGATCGAGAGCGTCGCATGCAAAGAGCAGGCACGCATGAGCGTCGGCGGTGGCCCTCTTTTGTCTGCCCTTGGAAACGGTGTCCAAGAGGGGTGCCTTTGGACGAGGGCGTCGGCTCGGAGAAACCTGGTTGTGCGCAACTTGGGCGATAGAATGGCTGGATGGCAGGTAGTTACCGTACCTTTTGCTCGCTGTGCTGGACGGCATCGTTACGGCGGGGATGAGAGCTCGCGTGAGTGCGCTCGGGAGTGTGTTCGCGTGAGGGTTGCCTTATCCAGGCTGGTGCTTATTTGTGAACGCGTTATCGAAAATGCGTTGGACCTCCATTCCCAAGAAAGCGGGTCGAAATGGAGCCCTCCACGGTTGCGCTTCCTCTCATTTTTTTCCTTCTCTCACTTGTTTTTTTTTTCTTCTCGGTGGTGGTGACCGTCGAAAGTGAAGGACGAAGACCCGGGCCGGCGTGTCGCTGACTCGGACTGCCTCGAGGCACTTCCATTCGTGGCTGCCGACCCCTTGTGTAGCTGCTGCAACGTTGTCGCCGAACCACGTTGGAAACGCGCGTACGTCTTGCTCGTCTTGTTATCAGCGCACAGATCTCGCCTCTCTTTTGTTTCCTCCTCTCCTTGCTCGTCGACTTACCCGAACCCTCAGGTGCATCATAAAGACCCATGTCGAGTCACTCCCCACACAGATCCAGAAAGTCTCAGATGTATCCCCCACTCCAGAGTGAGTCTACCTCCGTTTCTTGTCTTGTGCCAGCTTGGTGCCCGTGTCCCGGATCACGTTGATGGCGATTGCTGGTGCTGTGCTGCTTGTTCCATTGCCCGCAGCGGCTCGTCTTACCTTCTTCTCCCTTTGCTCCATTTCTCCCGGACACTCCCCTCCTGTGTTCCCCCTCTTCTCTTCGTTTTGCGCAGCAACAGTCCCTGACAGATTCCTCTTCTTTAGGCTCGTCCCAGAACTCACCACCCCGTGAGATGTCCCCGTCCCCGCGTGACAGACAGCGAACACTCAAGGCTCAGTCTTTGCCGATCGTCCCATCAGTGATGCAAGTGTTCAACGCCGCCAACGTGCAGCCCAATCAGCGCCCAGCACAACAGACTCCTCCCTCCGTAACCGTGTCCCTTCAATCCAAGCGCTCGACCACACCCCCCATGACACAACCACCAAACAACGTGTCCAAGCTTACCTCTCCACCGAATCCTCCACCTCTTCCCAGAGAAGACGTACAGGAACACTACGCTCCGCCTGCTCCACCAGTCCACACCGTCCCCCAGCCAAACATACATCAATCCCCTCTTCAGCAGCCCCCTCCTCCCTCTCACTCCCACAGCCAGCCCAACATCCATTCACACGCCCCCATGAATCCCACTATGGGATATCCTCGCCCCATCAACAGGGTGGCTCCGCCCTTCCTCGCATCCTTTCACGCTATGGACGAAAACTGGCAGATGACCGACGAGCTGATGGCAGAGATCGAGCGCGCTGACTATGCGCAGACCCTGAGCCAGCAACCTGCTGCTCCAGGGACGTCCGGCGTTGCATACGCCGGTGGCGCCCAGAGTGGCGCAGTCTATGTTCGCGAAGCACCTTCCCCCCACAAGGACTCTGTCCTTGACCGCGTCCGAGCTGGCGAACACCCGATCACCAGAGACGAAGACAGTCCCCAGGGGATGGGTGGGCCCGCGAGGAGACCAGCTCGCGTCAACGAGCGCGAGCGTGAGAGGGAGCCTCAGTCGACCGACAATGTTCAGGCTCGCACTCGTGCTCTCCCCGCTGGCCCCGGCAACTCACCTTCTTACTCTCCACAGGGACACCCTCAGGCACGAGGTCCCTCCCCAGATCGGATATCGCCGTCTTATCACACTCCCCAAGGTTCTTCCGGCGAAAGTGGGACCGCGGGAGAGTTTGTTTCCCAAAAGCGCGACTCATATCAGTCCTCTGTCAGTTCGCATGCCCAGGTTCCGACCCCTCCCACTGCTCGCAAGTCTTCCAGCGCAAGCAACGCGGAGAACACTCGCGTTACGCCACCTGCTGTCAGCAAACTTGCCAGCCAGACGCCACCCCTTCAGGCAATGAAGACTCGCACGCCTGACAAGTCTCTTCCTGTGCAGGAGGAGCCCGAAGACGACGTCGGTGCGCTAAAGGACAATAGTACCGGCCATCTTCAGTACGATCACGGTGGGAATCCCCCTCGAGATGACGACGATGACACATTGATTGAGACTGAGAATGGGTACATGCATCATGGGAACGACAATGATCACGATGGCGATTCGGGGAGTTACACTCCACGCTCGCCCAGCGTGACCCTCCCCGAGTCATATCCCCCTCGCCACTACGTCGCTAACAATCGCCTCGCCACTCTTACGAGGCATCATCGCAACGGTTCTACCGATCAGCTTGGCCTCCGTAGTTTTGACGCTGTCGTCAATTCGAAGCTTCCAGTCAGGCCATCCGAAGAGAGCCGTGAGTCGCCTACGCTTCCTGTGCTGGTGGACGCTCAGCCGACCCATGTGACCTCAGAAGAAACACTGAGACGTCAGCAAAACCGTTCTTTCAGTGACAACCGGGACGACCGAAGCAACCGTAGTGCGGAGCAGTCCACGAATCCCAGCCAAAATCAACAAAATGTCCGGCAGCCACACCCGCTCCAGACTCAAGTCTACCTAGAAGATCATTATTATGACGACCCTGCCACAGCATACCTTCAGACATATTTCCAGTCCGCGCGTCCCAACGCTCCCATTCCTCCTACACCGCACAGTCAAACCGCCGCACCGACTCCATCGCCGTTTGTCTCTAGCATTCAGCCCAGTCCGGCTCCCCCAGTTGGCTCGCCCTATCCTTATCCCTTTACCCATGTCCATCGTAACCGGTTCCCTGTACACGGCGTCCCCACTGCTCCATCCTCCAACTATGATCCAAATCATCCATCGGTCATCGAAGAGCAGCTTGCACTTCAGATGCAAATGTATGCGCTCAACAACAATGCTGCCATGAGTGATTCCACATTTTCTCCCTCATCTACTCCATTCCCAGGTACGGGCTACAATCCATGGGCGTTCATCCAAGCATCGAGAGCATTCGGGGGTCGTCGATTCGATTCGATGAGTTTACAGTCATCGCCAAGCCATCAACCTGTCAGTTTACCTTTTCCGGCTAGCCGTGGACGGGGGTTGAAGCGGCGCGAAAGGTCGTCTAATTTGCGGACGCCTGGATCAGGTGCAAAACAAAAGGTGGTGAAGCCACCACCACGCGTCGAGAGTACGCAACCGAGGGATACGAGTCCGGAGCCGTATTCATCGGGTGAGGAAACTGCAGGAGAGGGGTACGAGGTGCACGAGGAGCCAGCGTGGGTGAATGGGGATGGATATGGCGATGGGGACGATGGGGAGTGGGTGGACGAGGAGGGCGACAAGGACGAACTGTTGGATCTCGAATATCACCCATCGTTTGTGTCAAACATGGAGAAAAGGCGACGAAAATGGGATATGCGATGGGAGGCGCTGCAGCAAGCGGTAAGATATACCTTTTTGCTTACGATCTCCTTGCTAGGGTGTGTTGCTGAATGGAAGCCGACCGTATGTCTAGTTCCACGCGTTGGATTGTGAGACGGATACGACGATGATTCTTGTCGCAGCACCGTCCCATTCTACCAAGCTGCACACGCTGACGTCGCGCTCGGTGCGACGTGATCAGCTGATGAAATCACCTGCCATGACCCAGATCCGGACCGCTTTTAAGGGTATCGCATCCCGCCGGAACAGCACTCGCTCACGCACAGCCGCCACCTCTATTTTAGAGCGCCTGCTGGGCTCGACGAGCGCATCGGGCGATGAGTCCGACGCGTCGTCGGAAGCCCGGGAAGGTAACTTGAAGCGGGCGCTGGAGACGGCCTTGGGCAGCCTCGAGACGCTACGGATGATTTACGAGCACCGGGTGTCTCGGTGGGAGGAAGAAATGTCGCGGATTTCAGACGAGCGGGAGCGGGTGGAATTGTTGTTAAGGCAGACGCTCGGGGTGAGTTTTCAGCCAAACGGAATGGAGGCCGGGATGTAGGGACAGATCTATACGAAGGACCACCCGTAGGTGGCGGTGGACAGAGAGCGTCGTTGCTGGTTGCGCAGGTAATTTATTGGATCGTGCCGTCGATATGTCCACCTTTCTCTTTTCTGTGGGGCCGATCCCTGTCGTTTGTTTGTTCGAACACTTTCTTTTTATTCGTCGTCGTTTCTATTCTGTTTCTTTTGTGCATCGCGTATTTCGAGGTGTCACGATCACGGTACATGTCGTATGTTTTCTTTTTTTTTTTCTCTCTCTATGCGCCTGCCATCCTACTATGCCGATCCACCCACATGCTATCAAAATACATGCTTTTTCTCCCTTCCACCTTTTTGGGTCTCTGCCGAAAACGGGTATATTACGTGAGAACTCCACACGCCAGGGGTCCCCACGTTTCCCGCTCTCTCGAACATGTGAGGGGACGTACGTACGCGAGCGTATGCATCCGTCTGTTCCTTGTTCCTTGTTCCTCGCAGACCGGGATTTGTCGATCTTTATTTTACTTTTTTATAGAGAGCGCCGTGTGGATTGCACCCGAGAGTCCGATGGACCGGGCTGTCGGGTATCTGACGTTCACGTGCACGTCATATCCAAGTGGAGGAGAGAGGGGGGGAACCATCCATGTGCATCGCACCGAATCGCCTGTGTCAATGTGTCCCATCTCCGACATCTGGCCGACAACACAACCACGCAGGGAACGCGATCGAGAACTTGAGTGCGACCGAAAACCTGAGAACAGCCCCGCCTGACTCCTCCTGACAAGATCCCACCGTGAGCTTCAGGCCATGAGCATCGCAAGCGTACACTCACAGTGAGACGGACCTCCCCGGAGTGGGACGGAGGTGGATCGTCTACTTGCTGTACCTGAGAGGAAATAAGCTGTCATAGCATCGTGCGTAGTGGTCAGAAAAAAAGACGTACAGGACGGTCTTTCGTCGCATCTCCGGGGCCTTGCCCGCTGCGAGACTCATTTTTGTTGGGTTCGTTGGGTTCAGCAGGCTTGACAGCCGGTTTAGGCTGTCACGTGTAATGAGTCCCGTCATACAAACTCGAGAAAGAACGAACTGCCCGTTTCCCAAGATATCCTCCGACTGTTCGCTAGTATGGCGTGTTAA
Source organism: Pulveroboletus cf. rosaemariae (assembly GCA_038089275.1). Lineage (NCBI taxonomy): Eukaryota > Fungi > Basidiomycota > Agaricomycetes > Boletales > Boletaceae > Pulveroboletus > Pulveroboletus cf. rosaemariae. The sequence continues at coordinate 11,404 of JBBPKN010000329.1, forward strand.
ACCCATCCATCGGATCGTCTATCAAGAAAGAGTGCTCACCGGTTTGCGTTGAGCTGCAGCCATCCTCGCAGGTCCCTCATCCACTCTTGCCCGTGACAGGGAAGGGGACCGCTGACGGGCGGGCGTATCCGATATTCTAGGAACTCGATCTGGTGTATGTGAATCCGATTGCTTCTTACTCTTCCGTCTCCCCATCTGTAGCCACTTTTTAAGCCTTGAAAAGTCCCGAGACGATTCTGCATGGTGGTCGTGTTCCCCGGGACCTGCCGATAAAGTGGAGGACATTGGTACTGCATCCGACGAATGTAGTACACCTTGGGACTCACCCAATGCTGGCCCGTCGTCCTGGCGTGGATTCGCAGAAACCGGCGACGGTGGCTCCGGCAGTGTCAACAATGGGGAAAGAGACAATACAACGACCACCAACCTCGTCATAATCGAATGGATTGGCAGCCGCGTTCGACGGCACCTCGGCCTGTGCACTCGTTAGAATTCGCTTCGAGCAGGAGAGAACAAGGGGATACCTCGAGCAGGTCGTCTTCGCCGTCCTCGCCACGGATATTGGGTTTGAGCGAACTGTCGTTCATGGGTGCTTGCTGGTGTACGTATGCAACGGCGTCAGCAGAGACCGTAATGGCGACAGAGTGACAAAATCCTACCAGGTTGGGTTCAACCGATTCGTTGTCATGATCATCCGAAGCCGCGGGCCCCTTCTCTGGCTGTTCTTCGTCACGGGTTGCTGTCTAATGTGGTACGTCAACATGGGGGACGGAACGGGACTTATCTGACATGCCATAACTTCGAATGGATATACTTACCGGAAAAGGACCATACGAGGCTGGGAGAACATGGCCAAGGTCGTGCACAATGATTTTTCCATCATTTCGTCCTGTCGCCAAATAGCAGCCGTCTGGAGAGATGGCAATCGAGTACATCCTTGCACCATTCTCGATGTAGGAGCCAATATGAGCGAGAGTTGATGCATCCAGGAAAGAGATAGACTGGTACGACTGGGCGACAATAAACTTGCCATTCCTAGCTATAGCAATGGAGTCGACTCTGCTGCCGAAATTCGATGATGCAGCGAGTTGCAACCCCGTGGATGCAGCAAAAGACCTGACAGTATTATTCTCTGATGCCACAAAGATTTGCTGACCATCATTGGACCAGGTGAGTGGAGTAAGTGGTGGTATTGGGGGTGTGATAGTGTTGATGACAGTCAGCTTGTCACCATTGCGACTGTTGAAGATGCAGGTCGAGCCTCCAGAAACTGTAGTCGTGATGTGCTCCCCACTCGGGGAGAACCTGATGCCACTGACGGGTTTGTCATGCTGGAGTGGACCAACAAGTTTCTCCCCAGTCGTTGCATCCCAGATGCTCACTTCATTTTGCCTAGTCCCGGTAGCGAACCTGGTCGAGTCAGGAGAGATGTCGACCGCGAGCACTTCCTTGCCGTCTTCCACATCGACGAGCTTTTCACGCATTTCCCCATCCCACACGCTTGCCCCGCTTGCCGTTCCGCACAGTATCCACTCGTGATTGCTGGAGACTGAAATGGCAAAGAAGTTCCTTCCCGCTCGTGTTCCCACCTTTTCGCCGTCTTCAAGTCGCCATCGTTGAATCCCATCGACATTCCCGCACAAAAGGTGCTTTCCATCTGGCTGAAACATAACCGCCCACACACTGCTCTCGCTGACGAGTTCAATTATTGGGTCTTGATGAATTATCAGTACCCATCCAATCACTCCATGGGAACCACTACGCACCAGGGCTCGTAGACGACATCCCCGGTTATTACAGTCGTGAGGTTTGAGGTGTGGAAAGTTGAGTGTCGCAGTGCGCAATATTACGTTTTCCTATACTTCATACCGGGTGTATCTTTGGCGCCTACTTACCCTTACCCGAACTTCAGATAGGCAACATACGGGCAGGCAGTTAACGCTGATGCACGTACGCTTTCATTGAAAAGGGTATTCTTATTTGAAAAAACATTCAGGTGACACATAACCAGTACGCTTCCATCCCGTACAGCCTATTGACAGTGAAAGGAGTTCGTACCACCACCAACGCACCGTTTTTTTATGCGCACCATGAACCAGTTCCATGTCTTGCAAACAGCGGGAACTTTCGTGAAGACTAGCGACCTCGCACGCTCGATCAATAGCACTCAATATGATCGACAACAATAATTCACAGTTGCTCTTCGGACTAATGCCTCTTGAAACCACCATTTAAGCTGGTGTAATGCAAGTTCATGTTTGCCTCACTATGCGCTCTTTGAACAAGGGAGTGAAGTTTACACTGCATGGTGTATGAGACACATTGCACGGTGTGTGGCAAGCTTGCAGTGGGTCATTTACGAGTCGCGTGCTCGAGTTCCGGCCAAAAGGACGAGAGAAATGCTTGCTTGCTTGGGTTTCTGCTCCCTGAACTCCTCTCGGTGTGCGATAATCGGACAGTCAGGTCTGGTTCCCACTGTCCGAGAGCAAGGAGGGAAGGTGTGTTGTCTGTTGACCCTCATGTCGAGCAGACGCGTGGACAATGAGACTGTAGTGCATGTTCTACCATCACAGGTGTGTACCCACAGTAAGCAAATTTATGAACGTCACGACTCTCTCGCGATAAGCGGAGCATATCAGTGGACGGGAACACGAACAGGCCGATCGATCTGCAGTCACACAGACAACAGTGTCGACGTCCCTCGTGTCTTGAACGTTTGAGCACTCACTTCGCTCCCCGTTACACGTCCCACAGCCGCCATGGTCATCTCCTCTTCTGCGTACTTCTTTATATACGCCTACTCTAATATCACACTAGCGCTGGTAGCAAGACCGTGATCGCGACGAGCAGTCTTAATCAACTCCGAGCTCATACCAAGTGGTGCCTGTTGGAACACGACGAGGGAGCGGACGACCAGACTAACACATGGTGGGAGACGACGACAAATATCGGGCCTATATATACCTAGGAAAGGAATGCTACACTACGTATGATGTCGAGCGATGACACAGGTCACTCCGTTGTGCACCAACAGTGCCCTGTTTCGGGGGCGACAAGAAAACTATCGTAGCGGGAGGGACGTACACGCACACTCATCCAAGCAGTTATTCTGTCTGAAACTTCAACACATATGCGAATAGCTTTTCTGTCGAGTGAATGTGTTGGCGAGTTCGTTGTTCAATAAAGGAAAGAACTATCAACACCCATACTACTAGTAGTGTTGGGGCCAAACAAACTCGTCTACATGCTCATTCTGAATGGTATTTGCATGTCTCATATCGGATCACCTGGATCAGTGCATTCCATCTACGGTATCTGGGCGACAACACATCCACACGAGGAATGCAATCGAACAACTCATGCGAAGGACGGCCTTGCCTGACGCTTCCTGATGTGGTTTACTGTGAGTGTCGCAGCATGAGTGTGATGAAACAACACGTACCTTGAGATGGACTCCTCCGGCAGAGGGTTCAGATGGATCGATTGCTTGATGTGCCTAATAGGAGACGAGCCGTTACAACGTGGCGCATGATAATCAGAGGACAGACTCGACCTACTTCAGTTGGATCTCTAGAACCTTGCCCACTACCAGGAGAGTTTTTGTTGGGATCACTGGGCTCAGCAGGCTCAGCAATCGGTTTAGGCTGCAACGTTGAGTGAGTCCCTGCATACAAGATCGAGGAATAACGAACCGCCCGTTTCCCGAAATATCCCACTGTTCTAAGACTCGTGTCAAGCCCACCACACTGGACCATACAACATATCAAGAAAGAATACTCACTGGCTTGCGTTTAGCTGCAGCCGGTGACACGCCGCAAGTTATAAGCCTGCTGCTTGAAATCCCAAGTCACCGTTGCTGACCATATCCTGTGCATTGGAAGTATTTTTGACAAGAGTGACGTTTAAACGCCCCAGTATTGCGATGCCACCCCCGATGGCATTAATAATACGCGAATCCGTGATGATCGGATGGCCCCAGGAATACCTCTAGAACATATCCAATGGATTATTAACAGTCAGACTGAAGAGGCTCTTTGCGAGGCTGTCTCCATCAAGTAAGCTATGCGAATGAGTATCAACGAGAGGAGTCGGATGCTCATGAAGGGAAAAAGCCAGTGTGTTTCGCCGTAAATTTAAGTGGGTTGTCAGTTGAGCGTAATTGTGTGGTAGTCAAATGTGCGATATCATCTACTTGCGGTGCTCGAGGTACATCATGGGCACGCCTTTGTAGTGCGGAAGTCACTAATAATTCAATTATTAAACACCGCCCTGCTGCCATTCGGATAGATAGCTGTGGTTGCATGTCGGAAGTGTTGATTCACCTCCACTCCCTTCCACCCATTTCTCATCTGACGCCGTTCTTCATTGTCTTGTCTCAATTTGCCCCTTCGCTTGGGTATCTTGAAATATGGGCAACAGTGGCATCCCCCTGGGCAAGGCAGAACTTCTGGCGACACTACTAGAAGCGCTCTTGTATGGTAAGATTTATTAATGATGAATCATAAGCAGAATAAAATAAACATTCGTGCGGCAAGGTTTCTCGTTATTGATGTTTGGAGGGACGATCTGGGTACTGTTGTCGAAACGACCGACTCACCGAGTGAACTATAAGATGTTCACGATAGCATGCTTGCTGCTACTGTTTAGCACGGCAGTGCGTATCGTTTGTCGGTTTCCTGGGTAAAGTATAAGACGAACACTGATTTCTAGGCAATATACAGCACCTCGTAATTGACGTTATACGGATTATGGATGGTTTGATATTGCACCATGACACCTACCCAGAGGGACCCGACGCATTTTTTGCAAATGTGTCCCAATGGACATTTGTCTATAAGAGCTGCGTGTATACTGTACAAACATTAATAGGAGACGGAGTCGTCGTAAGTCTTGTATTTTATCCAAGTAAATGTTATCTGCTAAGCATCCTGACAGCTTTATCGTTGTTATGCAGTATGGCAATCTAAACTTGTCATGATTTTGCCTTTCTTGCTCTGGTGTGCTGTTGCCGGTATATGTACCATTCATTTTTGGGATAGCGAAACAACTGATGGGGGTTCTGAAGTAACTGGAGTCGGGTCTCCATATTCTGTATCAAAGAACACATTCTTTGATACGAGTGTTAACCGATGGATCACATCATTTTACGCATCGACCCTCGCGGCCAACCTACTGACGACTCGTACGTACTTGCGCTCCGGTGTGCGCCGAAGAGTTCTCCTGAAAAACCTTTCCCCCTTCACTAGTTCTGTTGGCTTTTCGTATCTGGGATCTGGATCGGAAGTCCGCGACACTGCGTGGCCAACGAAAGACCCAGTTGCGGCCGATCCTACGTATTGCCCTTGATGCTGGCGTGATTTATTCTCTCACCCTTCTCACAGCATTGATTTGCTTTTTAACGGGATCTAACGGTCAGTTTGTGGTTCTAGACATGGTCAGTGATCACGCCATGCCTGCTCATGAGAGTGGTTTCAATGAAATGTTACTACGATGATCAGATCATGCCCATCATCTCCATCACATTTTACATGGTCATTATTCGTGGCGGGTTGGCCAGCCTATCGAACCAATCGATGAGCGTTCTCCCACTGGAATATATACCGTCTGGTGGCGGCCCTAATACAGACTGGAGACGTAGAATGCAAGTCCACATCACGACTTTGACCGAGAACAAGGTCGAGTATGATCCGCGCTCACCAACAAGTTTGACGGCTGTTGAGAACTACCGGGGCGAGATCAAAATTGACGGTGACAGAGGGTGACCAGTCTGCTAACGCACAAAAATATGTTTGTTTCTCCGTTCTACAGCTTTCTGGGACGTGACTCACGATCTTCGTTGCGTGGGATTGCATTGTGTAGGATGTCTGTTCTTCGTAGTTCTTCGCGGTGTATTGCTATACTCTTGGATTCATCATGATAAATAGATGTTCGTGAAGGAGTCGTTTCAGGTTCAAAATCAAAGTGACTGTTCCGTTGCATTCTGATGGGCGGCGTGATCGAGTGTGTTGCCTTCCAACGTAAAACCATCTAACCAGCGGGACGGTCTCGGTAAAAAACAAAGTCATGGATAGCTGGTGGTGCGAACCGTTGATCAGAGACACGAGGCGAAAGATGGCCGTATTACATCGGACTACGCCCAGAACGCCAAGGGCTGAACTTTAAAACATCCGTGAAAATTTAAATATGATGTACGTACCCTGACGACGAGGAATAGGTGAACAGAGCCACACACCATAGCCCGAGTTGTCAGACTCACCGCTATTGAATTGGGGCAGATCTAGTATCCAGCAGACATCGCTAGGTTTGGGTGTGGTCTGCTGGTGTCGTTGGATGCCATCTATGTCGTCTCCGCTCCCCATATTGATATTATCCCTCTCTGGTGACGAATACCGATAAGAGGCATATTCGCGGTCCCGTTTGTCAGAGTTCAACTTTCGCTGACCCGGGCAGGACGAGTCAAGGGGAGCGCGCGATTTGTTTGATTAATTTGGGACGTAACTAAGGAGCGATGTGATAACGAGCCGCGATAACGATTGACAGCTAAAAACGAGTGTTGGGGTGCAAACAATGTAACGAAGCTACAGTCGACTCCCACATAATGCATACCTCCCGGGAAATGGTCCAAGGTATGCGTTATTAGAGAGTATGTGTTATTAGGGAGATAATGATCACGTGATGTTATCGACTGCATGGCTTCAAACCAATCAGAAATTCACTAGCATACATTTAGGACATGAGTCTAGCCATAAAAGAAGTAGTTTGTAATATTACTGGCTACCATGCCTACCATGCCCTGCATATCAGCAACCCATGTCTTTTGTGCAAATAATCCCAATGCAACTTCAAGCTAATGAGCAAATGAATTATCAACATTGCTGACAAAGCTACACAGCACAAGTGCAGCTTGAAATGCCTTCTTTCATGATGGATCTGGCTCAATTGCACACAACTATCATTATCCTGCCCATTTATCTCCTGTGAAGCCTTGAAATCCATAACTGCCTGGTAAATCTCTTTATCTATCATATCAAACATATTCTGAGTCTCTGCAATAGGATTGAAAAGGTCTGCAATGCACATGTAATTCATGCATTAAAGAATTCTGGTTGCATATAGTTTATTCAGCACATGGTCAATGATATTCTCCATGCAAGAAATAGAGTTATTATATGACTTAAAGCCATGAATCAAGGAGAAGATGGGAAAATATGGGCCAGGGCCTCTAACTGTTGAACATGAGATATTAGAAAGAATATCAGCTTTGGCCTAGCAGTTTTGAATTGTTGTTGTATTAACATTATTCTTTTATATGCTGTCTATGAGCTGCATTACTTCAAGCTGATTTATGTCATAGATATTAGATGGTATAATCCCATTTTTGTAAAGATAAATGGCATAATAGATAAACTTAATGCAATAATGGATCTTAAAGCAGTGAATAATTCTCTAATTATTGGATTGAACATGTGCAGTAAAATTTGGCTCAAAATTGATGACCTTGATATTGGTTAGATCTTCAGAAACAATATGTCTTGAAAAAATATTCTGTAAAAGTAAAATCTTGTGATTTTCTAGTCTAATCTTTTAATTCCAGTTTAATAGTCACTTTTGGTAGATTATAGATATCATCCATGTCTTTGCATTATGCCAATAGTAGAATTCAAGTTGTGATTTAGTCTTGTTTTTGAATGCACAAGACTTGTAAGCCCTTTCAATAACAAGTGGTGGTAGTTTTTTTGATTTATCTACATTAGTAGTAAATAAATAATTAACATATGAATTTTTAAGAATAAAAAGCACTTATGCATAAAACAAGGCTAATTTATCTGTATTGAAGGTATTTTATTATATATAGCTCTTTAATTTAATTAGGTTCTGAATATAATGCTACTTTTTTTTAACTATTGCAGCAGATGTAGCCTTGCCATATTGCTTTATTTCTTTTAATCCAATTTAGATCTTATAGTGGCTTAATTAGCCCTTATTTAGGCTAAGATGCTTATTTTCTAGATGCTTATTCTCTAATATTTTGGCAAGATTAGCAAATGTTTTCCATTTTTGATGCAGTACTTCACTTGTTAAAAGAATGTTTTCTGCCATAGCCTTTAAAACCCATAGATCAAGCATTTCTGTTACTTTTAAATACTAGATCTGACAAATCCACTTGTTCTAATGCTTAAAGCTTATATCAGAGTTATATTCTGCATGCCACTTGGCTTTATTCTTCAGCCATGCTAATATCTGTGGTTACTTGTATTATGCACTGACACTACTTAGCTAAGGATTATTTTTCATTTTTACCCTAAGCTAAGTCCTCTTTCCTATTTAGATCTCTTTAGCCCCTTTCGCTTCTTTCATCTTATCTTATCTCATCTTATCTCATTTACCTCATCTTATCTTCTTCTATCTTATCATGATTCTATGCCATGTATTCTGGTCTAGCCTGGCCTAGATCTTTCATTTCATTATAGCATAGCCTTTTATAATATCATGGCCTAGTCCTCTAATGTTATATCTTGGATCTCAATCTAGATGAGGGACAGATCTGATCATGGCAGATCTCTAGATGGGATCTCCTTGGCCTCATGGTTAAGGGCATGATTTGATCTCCACTTACTCTGGACTCTACCCTTCCATTTTACATAGCCTCTCCCTTGATACATACTTTTACTGCATGATCTATTGGTTATATTCTTAGTAAGCATGCCCTATGCCCTATTCATATTTAGTAATACCCTAGGGTCTAAAGATGGTCTGTGTGTACATAGGAATAATATAAGTAGCAGGTAGTTCCTTGGTTTTGGCTCCCCAGCTTTAATTACTTGTTTATCTTGTATATTATCCTTTTAGTATTGCCTTGCAATACAGGCTATCTTTGAGTCCTAACTTGTGCTATGGCTCCTCAGGCTTTGCTACCCTGAGTCCACACCACTCTCTCATTTTATTCAATTTGAATTCAATACTAAAACCAACATATCCTCTCAAGGCAGACCATTCAGGATTAGAATGGGTCATTCAGAGATTGACACCATAACACTTGACTAAGGCTACTCTTTACCTGACCAGGTATAAGTGTTTGTTCAGACCTAGAGCTCATTAATGTCTTGAGGTTTTAACAATAAAGAAAGAATTTATACCATTCAGCAGATTGAAGAAATATCCCACTTCACACATCATATATCAACACCAACATTGGACCTGGGCATGTCATTAAACTGTCTATGGACCTAAGCATGTCCTTAAAAGGTTTTGGCAATATCTAGTGTCATTAAAAAGCTAGGCAACTTGGTAAAATACCTTGGCATATCTAATGTTATTAGGATCTGGGCACATCTTGAAAAGGCCACTCTTCTTTAGTTCTAGGGGATGCCTTGGGATGTCTTTACATGGATGCAAGCTCTTTGGCCTCTGTGGTTCGCATTTGGGACATCTAGTTCCACTCTTCTCACTGCTGTTTATGGGTGTCATATAACCCTTGTTACTGAACACTGAAATCAATTAGCCAAACTGTCATATAGTGAAATCATCATAGACTGTTGTCACTTGTTAAACTGTATAGAACTGAAGTACTGAAGATGAAAGGCTTAGTTGCATACTAGAAGTCTAAGGGAAAAAGTTATCAAATTGTTCCAGTTGTGGGTACTCACTGCAAATCCTCTACATCATATATTCAGAACATAGGAAATCAGGATACCTCTGTGAAGTCCTCTGGTAGAATGGATCAAGTTGAAAAATGTCAATCAACTAAAAGTCTATTATTAAACCATCACTTGAAAAAGTAACTTTGGTAAAAAGTAGAGCAAACTGATACTATTTGTTTTAGGCTTTGGGCATTCACATCTAGGGATGTCTGGGTTCGCATTTTGTTTGTCAGTGTTGTTAAGCTGGTATTCAAGTAGACCAAAGACTCAGATTGAAGAAAAGAAAGTTTAATGAAGTTGATTAAGAAAGCCTTGAATGAGAAAGAATCAAAACAGGACCAAGAATGATCTGTTTGTGAAGGAGTTTAGGTTGAACAGACTGTGATGTCTATAAATGAAGATTCCTTTCTGGAATCAAGTCAAGACTTAGATTGGAAGATCGATGACCATGACTAATGAAGACATCTAGCTAGTTAGAAGGATATGAGAAGGTTTACTCTAATTATGAAGTCAGCATTAACACTTGGTGAAGGAAGAAGAAGAGTCCATAATGACTATAAACTATATAGGTCTGAGATGACATAAAACTATCAGAGTCTTTTAGTAAGTGAAATTAGACAAAAGTTGAGGTCATATCTAGGGCCTTGATAAGTAGAAAGGGAGTAACTGAAATGAGAAAGAAATCTCAGAGATCACAGATGAAAGTGTTAAGCATTGCTTTATGAGTAGAAAGTGAAAATGAGCAAAAAAGTACTATAAAGAAAAATTCCAACAAATTGAAGAAGTTTAATGATAATGACTGTCTTGTCAAGATAGATTGGATAATTGAGTCTTGAAGATAGGGAGGATATTTGATGGTTTACTCTTCAAAGATTTTGTAGTTTTAATTTATAGGAAATCAGAGAAGCAAGATCAAGTGAAGGAATTAGTTGGGAGAATTCTAGCAGGAAGTTTGGGTGGTTTAGTCCATTGTTCAACCAATTGAAGATTGTCAAGAAAGAAAGTATATTTGCTAGAAGACATCCCTGAAGAGGGAATGATGATAAAGTTAATTCCAACACTCAGTTGAGCTATTCAGAGAGTGCTTGATGAAGAATGTTGTCAAGTGCAAGAAGATGAGTATTCAGCCATGAACATGAAGAGAAATGGTTGTATCTGTGGACAGAAAGAGAAGCAGATCTGAAGAAAGTCATTTTCAGAGAAAATGAGCATTGCCAGATGAAAGGAGACTAGTTCTCTGAGTAGAAAGTGATTGCAAGGAGTCTGAAAGAATCCAAAATGATTTAAAACTATTTCAGAGGCAGTTCTACATCTGTGTTATCAAAATTAAATCCAGGAAGAAGGTTGACAAGTACAAGTTGAAGAAGATTTGCAGTGTCATCTAGTTTTGTACATTATTTATTGGGCATCAAAGAGTGAAGAGTAATCAATGAAATACTTATCAATTTATTTTGACAAGGATCAAGTGAAGCAATCAAGAGTTCAATCTGGGAAGATATGGAAGTCAATTCACTGACATTGAAAAAAAGAACACCAGCTGTTCAATGATCTATTCCCTGCAGGAAATAATTTGAATGAAGTAGCTGCAGAGAGTTTTTCTCCATACCCAGGAACAAAGCAATGATCAGAAGTTAACAGAATAAGCTTAAGAAAGTAACACAAGATCAGACCAAGATGTCTTTAAACTATTGTTTTAGAGTTTAGATGAGAAGAAAGGTTAAGTAAGTAAAAGCTAATGACAGTGCAGTTAGTCTCCATATGGGAGCAGTTAGTCATCTAGGTGAGTAACTGAAAAATTTAGTATTTGAATTGTCAAGAGTTCTAAGCAAGACTTGAAACTGTTTTGATGTTATGGATACTTCTGAGAAACCCTTAGTCTGCAATGACTGCAAACTACAATTTACAGGTCTAAAAGAGACAATCAAGTAGTGTTATAACTCAGATCCTCTAAGGCTAAACCTAGACTGGATGCTGAAGGAGAAACACTGGAATGGAACCCTAACTCTAAGAGGCTAGATAAAAGGACAATCATAAAGGGGATTCTTGAAGGAGGACTTGAAGATAGACTGTGTATGATCTCATATAGATGGTCTGTTACTCAATGAAGAGAGCAGAGGATCTAAGAAGCTGGGTAGCAAATACAAAGTGATCAAAACTGGAGAGTCTTGACTACCCTGTATGCCCCTTTATATATTGCCCATGAGTGTGCACAGACCATGTAGGCTACATACACTAGTATGGGAACTCATACTAGAAAGGAAACTGGGCATAGAGCATACTTACTAAGGAGTATGGCAGGAGGTCATGTGGATATGGGAAAATGAAAAAGAAGAGAATGGAAATGAAATAGAAGATCAGGGTTAATAGATATGAAAAGAGGACCAAGGCCAGGAGGCCAAGGAGATACATCTAGAGATCTGCCACAGATCAGATCCAGAGATCTAGATCTAGACTCTAAACCCTAAAGTAAGATATTGTTACATTTTCTCTTTTCTTCTTTTCCTCTTTTCTCCCATCATAACTTCTGCTCTTCTTGCACCTATGGTGCTTCCTTGTTCACTTTCTACTATAATTTCTGCTCTTCTTGTGCTCTAGCCTTGTCTAGACCACTTTCTTGTTATACCCTTTGCCCAGGCCTTCTATCTCTTAATTAGCTGACTTATAATCATTTCATCTCTTTCTATCTGTTTCCACATGGATATCTTACTCATCATTTGTCAGCATGATTACTCATTCTATCTCCACTTCAACTCTATTAACTGTACTATAAAGTAGCATACTTCATGTCCTCTCTTTCCTTATACTACTTCTACCTTGCAACCATCTCACAGTTTTTGCATCTCCACTTGTCCTTGTACCTATATACTTGGAATTCATTGCTTGTGTTCTGGCACTTAACCAGAGGATCATCAGTGTCTGATCTCAGCACACCCCTGGGAGTGTAGCTGGTACTACTAAGGCACAACACTTTGTTTGTTGCCTTCCACTTGTTTTGAAGCTTACCTTTGATTCACTTTATTCTCTTTATCCACAGCAAGGTCTACACTTGTCCCTATCTGGGCCTAGCATAACAGGTATACTCATAGAAAGAAAACAAATCATAGAGTAGGGTTATCAATGTATATCCCATATCTGGAGTATGATTCCCACAGTCATGTGAGTAGTGTAGTGAGCAGCACAAAAAGTTTGAAGTGCTAGTGTTACAATTGTAACAAGTAGTCACAAGTGAAAAAAGTCAGAAGGTAATCAGACACCTCTGTAATGAAAGCTATTAAAAATTAATCTGTTATAATGCATTTTTTCAAAATTTTCTTCTTTGACATTTTCTTCTCATCACTGTAGCTCTTCACATTGTCACATCATGTGACTATTTCACATCTTTATATTATTCACATCATTTACATTGTCACACCTTCACCTTTTCACATTTTACCTCTTCACATGTTACAAGTCTAGAGCCATCTAGACTCTGCTATTATAACATATGATTATCTGCTGTATTTTTAAGGTCCCTGCTCTTCTTTTGCCATTGGTCTGCTTACTGTATCTTATTTAGGGCCAGTACCATTTACATGGTCTGTGCACATACTGTAGCAATATAAAAGGAGGTCTGCTCAAGTCTGGATTTTCCCAGTCTTGTGCACTTGAATTTTTTAGTTTTACAAGTTCCTTGGCTTTTACTTTTCTCTTTACTTTTGCCTAGTTATTGTGTCTCTAGTTCAAAGACACTACTTAGGATTAGGATTCAGCACATATCAAGAAGGTGTTAGGAATTTTAGGTTGACACATCAAGCAGTTATGTTTTAATCCCAGATAACAAATCAATTTCCTAATCTGTATTTTCAACAAATCTAATCTTGATTCAGATGAGGATCAGATAAGAGTCAGATGCAATCATGGCAGATCTTTAGATGGGATCTCCTTAGCCTCATGGCTAAGGGTATGATTTAATTTCTGCTAACCCTAGACTTTTATCTTCCATTTTACATAGTCTCTTTTTTGATACTGTTATATCCCAGATCTCTGACTCAAATTCTGACCCCATTCTAACCTGGCTTACAATTGATCTTTGCATCTAGTAAGCCACTCTAGCCCTCTGACTTCCCTCCAGGCAACTCTGGCCCTTCATTACCCTTCCAGTCTTTCCCAGCTATGCATGTACACTTTCTACCCCTTAGTGTTATATACTTTCCTGGGCTTCTGCTCCCACTCTGCTCTATTCTGCTTCCAGTCTATCTCTGCTCCAGTTAAGTACTACCCTAGTTTCCCTTTGTCATCTCTGGACTATCCCAGTATAACTCTGTTACTGTTTCCAGTCTCAGTTACCATTACCATTATTGTTACTATTCCTGTTCCATTCCTGTTCCTTGCTTCCCCCTGTTTCATTCTGTTACCCTTCAGTTTCAGTCTGACATAATTGGACATTGTCTTCCCTGACATCTCCATTTGTTTCCTAGATACCTAGACATCTGCTTTGCTTCTGAGTTTGCACTTGTCTTACTTCATTACACTCCTAGATAGTTCTGCCTCACTAAGGTATAAGTACTGTAGTTTTGTATCTTGTATTTGAGTATGAATATCAACAAAAACAACAGAAATACCCTCTTGTTATCATCCTCACTTTGATTGAGCCTTTGGGCTCACTTTGACCCTCTGAGTTACTCCAGAGTTTTCAGCATTAAAGTCATTATGGCTTAATGTTGACTTGGGATGAGCAACAACTTTACTGTTGTTACTACCCCTATCTGACCTGAGTCCTCTGACTTACTCTAATCCTCTGGCCCTGCTGGAGATTATAATTAGCCTATTGACTACCTTCCATAAGTCTTGATAACTCTGCTCCTTAAGACTGGACTTAATACTCTTTATCTTGTCCATTTCTCTTGTTAAGCCCTAAGCAAGCTCTTCTCTGCTATCTCTGGCCTGCTGTACATTAGGACACCAAGGCTATGCCAGGGCACTGAAGCCAAGTCCTGTTTGATAAAGAACCTGCTACTTGACTACTTAACCATTTTCAGAAACTCCAGAAAACTCCAGAGATCTCCAGAGCTCACATTCCCTTCCAGTGAACTCCAACCCAGTAGTAGTAGTAGTAGCAGTATTTGGGTTTTGATAATCTGTCACCTTAGTATGAATATTGACAAAAACAACAGAAATACCCTTTTGTTATTGTTCTCACTCTGCTTGAGCCCTTGAGCTCACTCTGACCCTCCAGATTACTCTGGAGTACCTCTGAGGGTATGTGATATCCTTGAAGGAGTTGTAAGGCCTCACCTCCATGACTAGGCTTGACTCCTCTTATTCTGCCTGTCCCTCCTGTTGAGCATAGAGACAGCCTTTTTACCCACCTCTGACATCTATGTAAATTGGAACACCAGAAAGTGCAAGGGCACACCATATAAGGTGAAGCCAAGTTCTGTTTAACCATTGAAACACTTCCTAGATTTCCCTGGAGCCCTCTGGAGTTCTGACCTTCCTTCAGTGTCAAGGGTTTTATTCAAAAAGGAACTGGTTAAAAGTATACTTGTCTTGGTATAGGTTTTAACAGTCTTCTTTTAGTGAGATGAAAGTTTTAACAGATACACATTTTATCTGCATGGCTCACTTGATTATATTCTCAGTAAGCACACCCTATGTCCTATTTCCATATTTAGTATCTATGCTCTATACCCTGATGATTTATATACCAGTCTAAATAGTCTAAATAGTAGATAGTTTCTTGGTTAAGGCTCCCTAGCCTTAATTACCTGTTATATATATTATTCTCTGCCAATATATTGGTTCTCAGGCAGTCTGGCTCCTTAGGGGTCTAACCCACCCCCTAAGTCATTGTAACCTCTTTATTCAATTTAAATCTGACATTAAATCCATGTATCCTTTCAAGGCTGGATATCATTGGAATTAGAAAGCATTATTTAGAAATCAATACCATAATACTTGATTAAGGCTACCTTTACTTGATTGGATGTGAATACACTCTATGCTGAGCTCTATTGACATTGTTCTCAGATAAATGAAGAAAAAATATACCAAAGAAACTATATAATAAAAAACCATTTCACTTTATTCTTTTAAAATCATAGACCAACATTGGGACCTAAGCAAGTCTGAAAACTATTTTGGCATATCTAGTGTCATCAGGAAGCTGAGCATCTCTTTCTAAAACATTCCAGCATATCTAATGTCATTAGAATCTGGACATATCTTAAAAGAGCCCATTCTTTTAGTTCTAGGGCATACCTTAGAACACTGTCACATGGATGCAAGCCTGTTGGCCACTGTGGTTCACATTTGGGTATCATCTTGTGCCCATCCCTTCTTGCCACTGTTTATAGGTATCATATAACCCTTGTTACCAAACACTGAAATCAATTAGCCAAGCCATCATATAGTGAAATTATCATAGACCATTATCATTCAGTAAATTGTCCAATTGTGGATACTCACTGCAAACCCTTATCTTCATATTTAGAATGAAAAAATCAACAACCTCTGGAAGATTACTGGTAGATTGGCTCAAGTTGAAAAACATTAACAAGCTTAGAAGTCTATCATTAAACCAATAACTTGAAAAAGTAACTTTAGTAAAAAGTAGAGCAAACCCATACTGTTTACTTTAGACTTTGGAAATTCACATCTAGGAATGTCTGGAGTTCACATTTCATTTGCCAGTGTTGTCAAGATGGATCAAGTAGACCAAAGACTCAGATCAAGGAAAAGAAAGTTCAATGAAGTTGATCAAGGAAGCCTTGAATGAGGAAGAATCAAAACAGGACCAAGAACAATCTATTTATGAAGAGTTTTAGATTGAATAGACCATGATGTCTATAAACAAAGAAACAGATCTAGAGAAAAGTGTCAAGACTAGAAAGGAAGATTGATGATTATGACTGACAAAGACATCTAGCTGGTTGGGAGGATATGTGAAGGTTTACTCTGATTAAAGTCAAGAACATGCTTGGTATCTGAATCAAGAAGAGTTCATAATAACTATAAACTATATAGGTCCAAAATGACATAAAATGATCAGAGTCTTTTAGTAAGCAAAATCAGATAAAAGTCAAGGCCACATCTAGGGCCTTGATGAGTAGAAAGGGAGTAACTGAAATGAGAAAGCAAGTTTTTGAGTACATAAATGAAAGGATTAAAATCCAAGTAGAAATTGGAAAGAAGCATTCTGTTATGAAGTGACACTCCAGCACTAGAACCAGTCATGTGATATCACATGATCATGCACAAGATACCCCATTTTAAGCTTAACCCTAGTCTGTGGTCTGTTTCCTTTAAGAGTATTTATTATTTCTTTCCCTCAGCAGTGGTCATGTGACCATAAGTCACCTGACATGGATCTTTCCAGGATCTTCCCTGGAACTGCCCTCCATCTAATCTCCATGGATCTTATCTAATCTAGATCTGGATCTGGATCTGGATCTGGATCCTAGATGCATCTGTGGCAGATCTATAGATTGGATCTCATCTGTGGCAGAGATCTCCATCCTCATAGTGCAAGCACCTCTGACCCTGCAATTCATTTCCTAGATACTTCTCTTCCATTCTCCCATATCCACATGATATCCTGCCATACTTATTAATATCTGCTCCATGCTTTCCTCTCATGTTCCTTATCTATTAACCCAGGGTTTAGGGCATCCCCTGATTAGGTAGTTCCTGTACTTAGTTAGCATGGTCTGTGCACTAGGCCTTGGAATATATAAAGGCAAGGGTAGGCAAGCTGGAATTTCCCAGTCTTGCTCACTTGAGTCTAGGTTTAGGTTCAGTCTTACTGGCATAGGCTTAGTCTATTGCTCCTTCAACTCTCAGCCTATCCTCACTCATTATAAGTGCCTTGGCTCTCACTTTCATCTCACCATGCCTAGTTCCTGGCCACTAGCACAAAAGCCAGATAGCAAGATTAGGAAGGCACTCCCCAAGGGTTAGGGTTAGAAAGGTCAATGCATCAAGAGTTGCATTTCAATACCTGTCTTGGTATAGGTTTTAACAGTCTCTTTTTATTGGGATGAAAGTTTTAACAGTATCTTCATACTTTTACTTGCACTTCTCTTGCCTTTACTCTTGGATCAGCCTCCACTGTTTCTCAACACTTAACTCTGAACCACCTGCATGCTTGGTGCACTCATGGGTAATCCCTCTGTGATCTCTGGAACTTCATTTCATCCCTTGTGTTATCTGTCAGGATATAATCCCCAATAACACTGCTATAACCTTACACTCTTTTGGGCATTTGACCCCTAAGTTAATCTAGTCCTCATGGTGCAAGCCTCTTACAGCCTCCAATGTTCCAAGTTGCTCTAAGCCACTCTGACATTCTATGATGTCAGTCACTGGCTTTTGTTGCTTAAAACACATGTGCCTAGATTCAACTTCTAACTCCTAACCCTGGCATTCCTCTATTCCTGACTCCAGGCTCTCCAGAACAGATGTGATTCCCTACTATCATACAGCATCACCAGCCCTCATGGATCCTTGAATGCAGCTTAGGTTATGGTTCTCTACCCATGAGTGTCACTCCCTCTGTTTTTTTCCTGTTCTTTTCCAGCAGCTGACTCCAGTTCTCTGACACTTTGTTGTCACCTGGTAATTATTGATGGAAAACCACTCCATATCACTCCAGACCATTCCAATCACCTCCTCATGCCTAAATCTAGCCATTGTAGTCTAAGCATCCTCCAGCCATCTCCTGGCCCCTTTTTGACAAGTCACTTCAGAATTATCAATAGGTGGTCATCAACCTCTGGCATCTGTTCTCTACTTCTAGGTGACCCATTTCTAGCCATCAGTTCTAGCCTTTTAAGACCCATTCTTCCAAGCATGACAAGTCTATTAAACCTGTATCCCTTGTCTCCCCAACCTCTGGCACTACCCTTTCATGCACTTCTGATCATTATGACCCCTATTGGGTACCTTGTCCTATTTCAGATTTGAAAGCCCCAACACTTCAACCTTTATGCCCACTTTCACTTCTTCTGATGCCTCACCATCTCTTTTGAGTTTATCTCTTCTGCTCAAGCTATTAGACCTCTACAAACCCTACAAAGACTATTGGCTTTACTCTGTTGATGCCTAGCATTACTCTCTGCTAGATGGTTTGTGTTCACTAATTCTAGGACACCACTAACTCACCTACTATGGTTCATTGATACCAGGTATTGAGTAGTATCTTGTTTGTTCACTGGATAAAACATGCCAGCATCCTGCACACTCCCTGTAGCTCTGTACCACTCCAGTCTCAGCTAACTCTGATCTCAAACCACAGCTCTTGTTGTTATGATCTGGTAATTACAACTCCATTACCTAAGTGTGCAGTTATTTCTGCATCACTCTGCTCTCTGTAGCAGGCCAGTTTTGTCTGTTGATATACCTACCAGGAAGACACCTCCATGTGCCTCTGACCTTTTCCGAACTTGTAGCATTAGACCCTTTATTCTTCTTTGCCTGTGGCACCTCTGCCATCTGTTTCCTTATTCTTGCAGCTAAGGTATACCCACCTTGCTGACCAACCAGGCTTTAGAAGCACCACCCTTCTTCCTCTGCACTCTGACATGCTCCCTGCATTTTGCATGCCAAAAGTCTCTTGCCCTCTTTGGGCATCTCTATCCATTTCTGCCTCCCCAAAAGGTTTACACTTCCATCATGACTGCACTGCAATTACCCTTTCCTTCCCTACTTGCAGTTGTTTGAGTGTTGTTTCAGTTTGCTATGGTTCTCTGCTTGGATTTCTTCTGTATGGCACTACATTATTTTATGCACCACCTCCCTATAATCCCATGCTGTTGGCACCCTCTGTCCCCTTATGGGAGATCTGTTTGGCAAAATTATCTCTGCACCTCTCCATCTCTTGCCCAGGAAATCCTTGCTCTTTGGACATGGTTCCTAACAACTCTGTTTCCACTCATGGGTATTTTCTTCTTTTCTGTATGTTGTCTCAGGACCTGTCCTTCTGTTTTCCCTGGATGTTCTTTTCCTGGTAGACCTTCTGCTCTTCTGCATCTTCTGGGAATTCTTTTTTCTGGGTATTCCTTCCTTGGCAATGATTCTGCTCTTCTGCATCTCCTGGGAATGCTGCTCATTTCTTCAGAATACCTCAGAATCCCTCCATTGTTTGCCTTGGGACTTCCTTGTTCTTCCAGCCTTGTTCCAATAACTCCATTTCTCTTTGCCTTCCATTCCCATTCCTTCTGACCTATTATTCAGAACTTGTCCTTTCATTTTCCCTGGGTCCTTCTTCCCCTTTGGGGATATTTCTGCTCTTTCTGCATTCTCTGGGACTTCCCTGTTCCTGTGCCTGTCTTTTGGGTTGGCCTTTTCTTCTGGCCTCCCTCCCATCTTTCTGGATCCTTCTGGACAATTTCTGTTTTGCATCTTGTGCTGCCCTGGTCCCTTTCTTTTCTGTCTCCTAGTTGACAATGGGATGTCAACCTTAAGAAGAGGATAGCATCTAGTGACCACACTGGTAACCACTGCTCATATCTAGCAATCTGGTCCCCCTGCACTCTTGCCCTTTCCTCTGTGCCCACTTGCCTCTCCAGTTCCTCTCTGGTACCTTTCACCACAGTGCCTAGGCCACCTGGTCAACTATCTACCTCTTCATGTAATGACCAGACATGCTCTGCACCAATTACCCCCTCTGACCACCCTTATCACCCATGCAGTGACTGACCCCTACCTATGTCAACTATACCCATCTTTGATTGTTTCCAGTCATTTCTGTCTCTCTTCCAAGTAGCTCACCTCCCTCCCCCTGTTGCTACACATAGATGATGTGCAATTCAATCAGTACATCTGTCATTTGTGTATACAGGAGGTAAGACCAGCAAGCAACTCTCAGCAAAACATTCACTCCTCTGGGTCCTCTCCAACTGCCACTCTGCCATCCTCCCACTTGGCCTCAGCCTCAAGGTCAACAGGGATGACCCTTTGTTTCCCTGCCACAATGTACCCAGCCCGACAATCTTCTGCCAGCTTGATCTTGACTAGGTCATGAAGGAGCTTGTTCTGCTTCTTTATCTCTTGGCAAAAGTAACCACCAACCTCTTGAATGGCATCTGCAACCAGGTGGTCCCCCACAGGCTCTGATCCTTTACCTCCCCTGACTGCTGAACTCCCAGATTGTATCTGCTCTGCCCCTCTGGCTACTTCTCCCATGCCTCCAGTCCCAGATCCCTGTCTTTCTGATGATTACATAGCATTCCTCCAATCTAAAACCATATGGCTGGCTAATCTCCTCCTTATATGCTCCAGATGTTTGGCCTGCATTAGGCCTACTCTGTCAAGAGAATGAGGAGCTAGTTGTTCATCAGACCAGTATTGAAGCTCATCAAATAAGAACATCAGAAATGGAATATATTTTTAACATTTCTGCCCCTATCTGCTTTATCAGAATCTCACCCAACTCCAATTTAGCTCTGACCCCTAGCTGCATGATGAACTGTCTTGCTGGCAATCAGCATGTTTCAGTTCCCTTTGGAGATAAAGAATCTCCCTCAACTCCACTCTCAATCTGACCCTTTCTGATATTTGTTTTGTTTTTGTTATTTGACTATTAGACTCTAGCCTAATTTCTGATCTTCTCTCTGGAAGTCATTCTGAAGCCCTGTGACTCTCTGCTTCTACCTCCTTCATTCCTTTTCAGTTTCTTTGTCTTTATGAAAGAAGCAACCATTTTAACATTGGGTTCTAATCTTGTCCCTTTGGGGAATTTGGCTATTTCTTCCACCCTTTCTTGGCTGTCCTTTTGTTCTCCTTATTGCCCCATGACTGCCCAAGATACCACTTGCCTGGTTATGAGATTTCATTTTGACAGGTTATTATAATTTGTGAAAACCTTACTTTTTGGACTTACTCTGCATTTTCTCTGAACTTGTTCACTCAAGGCTTGAAGCCTTTACTTCAGAAGTCATTAACCCCCTTTTCATACCCCAATTTCCAGCCTCCCTGGGTCATTCCCAAATTCTGACCTCTGTTATAAAGACAAACTAGAGTAATTTCTACACTACTCTAGTACCATAATGTCCTCATCTTTGCCCCTTTCTGCTTTCTCCCAAATCCCTGTCCTGAGCTCTGCCACCTCTCCTGCCACCTCTTTCTCTTCACCATTCTCTGGCCCACTCTCCACATCCTCTCTGCTTACCCTCCATGCAGGATCAAGGATGTTGACCAGCTGTGCTAGCAGCTGGTTTTCCCTTCTCATCTCCCACACCATCTGGCCCCTCACCTCCCATATGGTTGCTGCTGGCAGGTGACAGCCCTCTGCCACCTGATTGGCACCACCCTCTGCTCCCTCTGAGTGAGTCCTCTTTTCAGGCTGCTCCTCCTTCACATCCCTCCAATGCTGCTTCTGCATTGGCTTCTCCTCCCCTGGGTGTTCACACCTTGCCTTGACCTCTTGACAGGCCAAGCATGACATGGACTTACCCATGCCTACCTTGCACTCCATCCCCCTATTCTCACACCTCCAGCATGCCAGTGCCTCCTCCACCCTCTGCTTTCCCTTGTTATTGCTGGGCCCTGCTTGGACCTGCACTCACACTGCCAGATGATCATTAGTTGTGCTATTCACAGAATAATGACCATGGTACTCACCTTTTCTTGAGCAGCTGCCTCTGCCACCCTCTGGGCCCTCTTGGCCTCCTTGGCCTGCCTTTGAACAGTCTCCTTCACTGCCTTCTGGGCCTCTTTCACCCTTCTCCATTCCTTCTTCATCCTCACCTTTGCACACCTCTTGTACTTGGCATATTTGGCATTGCTTAATGCCTCATTGTTGTTAGTGCACTTTGTGATGCATTTATCAGCCCAGGATATGATGTTATCAAAAGCCACCATGTTGTTGTAATGAAGGAAGGACAAGCTACTGTTGAAGTCCCCATTTTTATTCATGAGCAAGCCAAGAAATTCTGCTCTTTCACCCCATTGTCACTAAACAAGATCATGTGCTCATCACCTTCACAATTCTCTGCTCTATTCCTGTTGTTACTAAAGTGAGTGATCATGTGCCCATTACCACACTATTGCAGATCACATGTCCATACCCTCTGCACCCCAGGCCAATGGCCTTCAAGGGTTTAGGCATAAGGAAAGGATACTGTCATATCCTGGACCTCTGACCCAACTGTTACAGTTGGTTTTGGACATTGTACAAAGAGATGATATAACCCTAGTCTAGGGCTTTGTTGATGTCAATATGGATGAGAGTGAAGCAAAAGAGTATATAAGTGAACACTATACTAGATGTTACAAGTGCTCAAGACTGGGGCTTGAGATGTGATAAGGCTATAGTATTTATACAGTACAGAATGGTGCACAGACCAAGACCCTGATGGGAATATTCCCACAGACCCTGAGGCACCATCAAATGGAAGAGAAGCACTCATGAGAATAGCCAATGGCTAAAGAAAAACAAGACTTCTAAAATGGAAGAACAATGGAAATGAAAACCAGGCTGAAGACATGAGGCTAACTCTATGCCCTGGGTCTAGACCTGTCATGTGACCCATCACATGCCTAGATAAGATAAGAGATTAGATAACCATGTGGTTAGATAAGATAAGGTCACATGATTGAAGTTGAAAAAATGCAGACTATAACACCAACTTTGACCCCATTCTGACCCAGCTTACAATTGGCCTTCATACCTAGTAAGCTACTCTAGCCCTTTAACTCCTCTCCAGGCAACTCCAGGCTTCCATCACCATTCCAGTCTCCCCCAGCTATGCATGTACATTTCTCACCCCTCAGTGAAATATGCTTCCCTGGGCTTTCACTCCCACTTCACCCCATTCCACTTTTAGTCTATCTCTGCTCCAGTTAAGTACTACCCTAGTTTCCCTTCATTATCTCCAGATCATCCTGGTATAACTCTGTTACCATTCCCAGTCTTAGTTACTGTTACCAGCATTGTCACTATTCCTGTTCCATTCCTGTTCCTTGCTTTCCCCTGTTTCATCCTGTCACCCTTCAGTTTCAGTCTGACATGATTGGATATTGTCTTTCCTGACATCTCCATTAATTTCCTAGATATCTAGACATCTGCTTTGCTTCCAAGTTTGCACTTGTCTTACTTTATTATACTTCTAGATAGTTCTGCCTCACTGAGGTATAAGTACTGTAGTTTTGTATCTTGTACCTTAGTAGAAAGATCAACAAAAACAGAAACACCCTCTTATTGTCATCCTCACTCTGCTTGAGCCCTTGGGCTCACTCTGAACCTTCAGGTTACTTTGAAGTACCTCCAAGTCTAAGCAATATCCTTGAAGGAGTTACAAGATCTCACCCCCATGACTAGGCTTGACTCTCCTTGTCCTGCCTGTTCCTCCTGTTGAGCATAGAAACAGCTTTCTTACCTACCTCTGACATCTATGTAAATTGGGACACTGGAAAGTGCAAGGGTGCACCACATAAGGTGAAGCTGAGTTCCATTTAACCATTGAAACCCTTCCTAGATTCCCCTGGAGCCCTCTGGAGTTCTGACCTTTCTTTAGTGTCAAGGATTTTATTTAGAAAGAAACTGGTTAAAAGTATATCCATCTTGGTATAGGTTTTAACAGTCTCTTTTTATTGGAATGAAAGTTTTAACACTAACCCTAGCCTAGGATGCTGGAGGAAGAACACTAAGATGAAACCCTAACCCTAAGAGGCTAGATGAGAGGACAACCATAAAGGGGATCCTTGAAGGAGAACTTGAAGATAGACTGTGTGTGGTCTTGAGTAGATGAACTATTCTCAATGAAGAGAGCAGAGAATCTAAGAAATGCTAGAAACAACTACAAAGTGATCAAGACTGAAAAGTCTTAACTATTCTATTTGCCTCTTTATATATTGCCCATGAGTGTGCACAGACCATGTAGCCTATATACACTAGTATGGGAACTCATATGTAAAAGAAAACTGGGCATAGGGCATACTGACTAAGAAGTATGGCAGAATACCATGTGGATGTAGGAGAATGGAAGAAAAGAGGACAGAAATGAAATAAAAGGTCAGGATTAATGGATATGAAAAGGGAATCAAGGCCAGGAGGCTGAGGAGATGCATCTGAAGATCTGCCACAGATCAGATCCAATCAGTGATCCTTGAGATCAGATGAGATTGGAAGATAGATCAGAGATCTAACCCTAGATCCAGACCCTGAATTTTAAAGGTAAGATATACTTGTAGAAAGGAAACAAACCATAGAGTAGAGTTATCAATGTATATCCCATATCAGGAGTGTGATTCCCATGGTCATGTGAGTAGTGTAGTGAGCAGCATGAAAAGTTTAAAGTGCTGGTATTATATATATAACATAAACAGACCTGTGTGTGCAGTTTTTAAAGTCAAAACTCATCAAAGAAGGCAATGTTCATCAATTTCTTGATGGGCTGTAAACCAAATAAGATGAATTAGTTGCCATTGATGTTATTATTGACAAAACAGATTACTGGTCTACCATCATCAAGTCCCTCCCACATTCACTTGCCAATTTTGCCTTGAGTCAACTTATCATGGTAAGACTTTTTAGCTCCACCAAGACTCTGGATCCAGATACTCTCATCTCCATTATCACTGAGGAAGCAGAGCACCAAAAGGTGAAGTATCTGCATTGATTTAATGGCAAGAATTATAATAGGGACAAGGCTATGGCTATCAACTTGTCAGTTCATTTACATGGACAAGGGAGAGGGAATACACCACTAATGGTGGGCATGGAAGCTTGAGGTGCAATCTGCCAAAATGCTGGGAGTGTGGCTCTTCAGAGCATTTAGCAGCTTTCCATAAAGAGGACAGTGGTGAAAAGAAACCTACTGTTACAAATAAACAGTTCAGATACACAAGAGTCATGCTTATTATGTGATTGTGAGACTCCTATGCCAGATTAAGCATGATTCTAGGCTATGGTTAGTTTTATCAGAGTATTTCTCAACTAAAGGGTTAGCATAGGATTATTCAGCAAGATCTCAGATAATGATATCTCCCAATCATATTTAGATGACATCTGATCTTGGATCTTGGATCTAGATCTAGATTAATGGATCTGATCTGTGGCAGAGATCCAGATGGGATTTTCTCAGCCTCAAGACTAAGGTGCTGTATTCATATCCATTGACCTTTAAGTTTTCCCTTCCATACTTAGACTTCTCTTTCATTCCAAACTTTTAATATGTATGGCCATTAGTTATATCCTTTACCCTTGCCCTATGCCCAGTTGTCTCTTTAATATTTATCCCTGATATACTTGGTGGTCTGTGCACTATCCTAGATAGTATAAATAGGTCAACCATGTAGCTTTAAGCTCCCTAGCTTTAAGCACTTGTTTGTTTAGATATCTAGTCATCTTAATAAGCATCCAGTATTCTTTTTCACTCCTCTGGCCTAGTAACCCAGAGTATCTTCCCATCTCTAAGTCCTATACCATATTTAGAGTTAGGCATTTATCCATTATTCTTTATTCTTTCATTGAAATCAACATTAAAATTGGCATAACTCCAAGGTACATTGGATTAGAGTTTATAGCTCATCTGCATAAAGTACCATATTGCCACCATAATATCTACCATGAACAATGTTGCTAATGTTGTGAATAAAGATACTGATTTGAAATATGATGTTTTTGGTGTCCTGGATGACTTGAGCAATGAAGATGCAGGGAATAATGAAAACATACCAGATTGGTTCTTGGTCATGGATAAAGATGTTTTTGAAGATGTCTGGGACCTAAAGGAGGCCAGAGTGCTGCTAGTTGGGAATGAAGTGTCTGTTGATTGTGCTGCCCCTGATACAAATGATGAGGATGTTACTATGGAGGCACATGATAAGCACACTCACCTCTGTCAAGTTGAACTCATTGATTCAGGCTCTATTATGTTTTCTTTTTTGTTTTTCATTTTTTCCTTGTCTTGTCTCCTAGCTTCTGCTCTTTGCACACTCCAGGTGCTTTTCTGTTCACTTTCCACAATAGTTTCCACTCTTCTCACACTCTAGGCCAGTCTAGGCTGCTTTTTTGTTACACCTGTTGCCCAGGTATTCTATCTTTTAATCAGCTGACTCATAATTGTTCCATGTCTTTTCATCCATTTCCACATGAATACATTACTCATCATTTATTAGCATGATTATGATAGTTATCTCTACCTGAACCTTATTAGTTGTATTATAAAGTAACATACTTCTAGTCTTCCTTCTCTTTACACTACTTCTATCTTGTAACTCCTTGCATACTCTTTGTTCTTGTATCCAGTACTTGGAATCCATCCTCAATTATGATCTGGCACTCTCCAGTCTAAAGCAAGTTGTTCTAGCATCTGACTTTGACATAGCCCTGTGTCTGTAGCTGTCATTCTTGAGGCACAACATTTTGTTTGTCATCTATCCATTCACACTTGAAACTTACCTGAAACACAACAAACAGATGCATTGACCTAAACTCCCTAAACATCTCCTTGGTGTGTGCTGATAATCCTGAGTAGTGTCTTTAAACATAGAGACACAAGAACTAGGCAAAGAAATAAGAAAAGAGAGATAAAAGCCAAGGGTACTTTGAGAACTGGAAGGTTCAAGTGCACAAGACTGGGAAAATCTGGACTTGAGCCAACCTCCTTTTATATGGCTATAGTATGTGCATAGACCATGTAAATGGTGCTGGCCCTAAATAATGTACAGTAAGCAGACCAATAGCATAAGTAGAGCAGGAATCTAGAAATATAGCAGGAAACAATAAGGCATAACATTAGAGTCTAGATTGCTCTAGATCTGTGACATGTGAAAAAGTGAAAAAGTGAAGAGGTAAAAAGAGTGAAGATGTGAAATGTGAAGATGTGATATATTATGTGATGTAATAATGTGAAGAGCTACAGTTGTGAGAAGAAAGTGCCAAAAAAGTAAAAAATAAAAAAAAATAAAAAAGTGCATTATAACATTACCTTTGGTAAAGTCTCCTTTGCCCTTGCCAGCAAGGTCTATGTTAGTCCCTACCTGGACCTAGCATAACAAAAGAAGTAGCATATTCTACTTGCAGCTGCCATTATTGCACAACTGCTTCCACCATTCCATCAAAGCAAACTTTACCATTTGACTTCCACTGAAGTAAGCCCAGAGCTTTAATCTCAAACCCTCTCAAATTCACCTCAGAACATGAGAACCCCTCACCTCTGGAATGCCCTTCCACACCAGAAGACATGCTCACAGATATTCTTGTTCTCTTTATAGAAGAAGTACAGGAAGATTATAACCTAGCATATAACCTCTCTTTCTCTTTACAAATTCCCCATGTCCTAATCCTGCCTTCTCCTACTCCCATTCAATGCCAACCAGCATTTACCCTTTCCTAACCCTCACCAATTGCTGCCATTATGTCAGGCTCCACCACCATCACCAAGCTAACTAAACTTCACCTCAGTGTTATAATGCACTTTTTCAATTTTATTCTTTTTGGACTTATCATCTGACTACTGTAGCTTTTCACATTGTCACATCATGTGACCATTTCACATCTTCATACCTTTCACATCTTTCACATCTTCACCTCTTCACTCTTTTACATTTTACATCTTCACACAGCACAAGTCTAGAGCAATCTAGACTTTGATGTCATGCCTTATGTTTAACACATGTATTTCTAGGTCCCTGCTCTTTTATCACTATTGGCTGGCTTACTGTACATTACTTTAGGGCCAGTACCATTTACATGGTCTGTGTGCATACTGTAGCAATATATAAGGAGGTTGGCTCAAGCCTGGGTTTTTCCAGTCTTGCACACTTGAACCTTCCAGTTCTAGTTCTTCCTTGGCTCTTATCCTTTTGCTCTATTGCCTAGTTCAGTGCCACTAGTCTAAAAGCACTACTCAGGACTTAGAAAGAACAGCACACATCAAGGTTGGGTGTTTTAGGTCAATGCATCAGGTTGTTGTATTTCACTTGCACAAGACTCCAATACTTGGTCTGTGCAGAAAAGAATTTAGAACAGGTCATCTCATTTTATATGCCCTTCAAACATGCTTATCCTTGGGGGCATGAGGAAGAACTCAGAAACTTGATCAACAAAGCTATTTTAGGATTTGAGGGAGATGAACAAGGAAGAGAGGAGTTTCAAAGAAAGTTCAATATTTTTGATAGGCAAATGGCTTTGGATTTCCAGGCAACAAGAGCTAGGGATAGGAAGGTAGCATCAAACAAAACCCTTCAATCCCTCAGACCCTTGTCTACACTTAAGAAGCCTAGAGGACTTCACTCGGTCTGTACCCCCCCTTGAATTTGTCACTCATTAGTTCATCATGTCTGCACCAAGAGAGGAAGAAGGGGAGTATGAAAGTCAGGTAGAAGTACTGGAGTCAAGTCCCTTGATCAAGAAACCAACCTTCAAATTTACAACCCAGGACCCACTACCTTTGAGCAATCCAGGGTGGTTAGGAAGTCACTATCAGCCAGCTCTGTCATCACATTCAAGGCCTAGGGTGATGGCAGAAGAACATAATATGGAAGATTTGTTAAGGGAGTTGAAAAGGGGCATGGGGAGGAAGGTCATGGACCCAGGAAAGTGGAATGGTGACAGAAAGAAGTGAAGGTTGTGGTGGGCAAAGGTTAGAGTATGGGAGGATAGCATTGATTGGAAGAACAATCAAACAAGGACCATGGGAGTGCTATCCTGAATGGAAGGAAAGGCAGAGGGCTATGCCCAGCTAATCCTTGAGGACTGCTTAGACAAGGGACAATGGCCTTCAAGAAATGACCTCTTTGATGACATCAAGTGGTATTTCCATATTGATGAACTCACTCATGAGGCTCTTAAAAAGTTGGAAGGTCTAAGGCATACAGGGAGGATTGATGACTATTTGCAGGACTTCATTGTTCTGCAAAAAGATGCTGGGATTGATGAATACCATGCAATGAAGCTGCTCAGGGAGCAGATCCAATATCAAATTTATTAGCATGCAATGTTACAAGATCTGGAAAAAACAGTCTCAGAGCTGATTAACCAGTTCCGAGTTATAGGTCGCACTTTTGAGCACATGGCAGTCAAGCATGGAGCTCCTGTCAATAGATGCCAATCCCCTAGTTGGCCTCTCCCTTGTCCTCCAATCACCTCATCTGCTTCCAATCAATTTTAGCCCTATTCTTAGTGGCAACCTCCCTGGTTCATGGCCACTGGAACCCAGCCAGGAAAAGGGGCCCCAATGGAGATAGAAGCGGTCAATTATGGTGGCAAAGAATGCTTCAAATGCCACAAATGGGGACATTTGGCAAAAGATTGCTGCTTCAACCTTCCATTTATCCCTTCTCCTGATTTTAATCTGTGCAGAACACAGGCTGGCACCCTGGCAGATAATAGGGCCTTACCCTGAAGGCAGATATTGACCTTTGGGGAATTTGAAAAGGTACAGGGACAGCCTAACACTTACAAGGCCCCTATGGTAGATATAAGGGTATTGGCAGCAGAAGCTGCAAAACAAGGAACATCATCAGGAATTCAAGAAGTTCCTGAAGAAAGTAGCATGTATGGAGAAGCAGCCAGAGCTTACTGGCTGGACAAGTTCGCATTAGAAAAGAAATCTTTAAAATAAATGTGACTTTGATTGATCAAGGTAATTGGGGTCATTTTTCCCTTTCTTCTTCTGCTGTATTATTTAATTCTTGTCCTATGAATACAGTTTTTTCACCTGCCAATGAGCGGTCTTGAAAGAGCTTGGCTGATGGCAATAAATCAGTGCTTAATTTCTCAGAAAAAATAAAAGAAAATGGTATCAATTTATTATGCATTTGAAGTTCACCTTTAACAGATATTTATAAAAACCTCAAAATAATAAAGGGAAGAGATGAATTTTTATTGGAAATAAAGGTAAAAGGAATAAGAAATGAACAATGGAATAAGTGTGGTACCATCCATGCTTAAATTGACTCAGGAGCAGTAGTAATATTTGTGGACACTGAATTTGTTTTACGACATAGATTAACAACATTACCTCTAGAACAACAAGTAGAGGTGTACAATGCAGATGGTACAAAAGGATTAGGAGGCAGAATCCAAAGTAAAGTCCTTCTGAACATTGAATTCACAGATGTGCATGGAAAAGCACATGAAGAAGTGTTACCTGTGCTTGTATCAAAACTAGGCAAAATGGATCTCATTATTGGGTATGATTGGTTCAAAAAGCATAATCCCATTATAAATTGGCAAAAGAAAACAGTACTAATTCCAGGCAAACCTATACCACTTTGTCAAATCAACACCAATGAAGTGGAACTAAAGGATCAGATACCAAAAGAATTCCATAAATTTCTAAATACATTTTCCCAGGAACAATCAGAAAGAATGCCAACAAGGAAACCTTGGGACCACCCAGTAGACCTTAAAGAAGGGTTTGTACCAAAGAAAGGATGAATTATTCCACTTTCAGATAAAGAAATGACTGAAGTTAGGAATTTTGTTGAAATGGAAATAAGAAAAGGGTATATTAGACCCTTCAAATCACTGCAGACATCTCCCGTCTTCTTCATAGGTAAAAAAGATGGTGGGAAGCATATGGTCATTGACTATAGATATTTAAATGAGTGAACCATCAAAAATTCCTATCCACTCCCATTAATTTCTACTCTCATTGATTGCCTTAAGGGCTCTGACATGTTTACCACTTTAGATCTTCAATGAAGTTATAACAATATCAGAATGCACCAAGGTGATGAATGGAAAGGTGCATTCACCACGCCTATAGGGGCTTTCAAACCCTTGGTAATGTATTTTGGCATATGTAATAGTCCTGGCACATTCCAAACAATGGTCAACAATATTTTTCATGATTTATGGGCTTTCGTTCTGGTGTACATTGATGATATTATTATTTTTACCAAGGATAAAACTAAACAAGAACATGCAGGGCTAGTAGCCCAAGTCCTTCAACACCTGCAGGACAATGATCTTTTCTTAAAACCATCCAAATGCCACTTCATGCAAGAAAAAGTGGACTATCTCAGAATGGTTGTGTCTAAAGATGGGGTTGAGATGCAGATGAATAAGGTTCAGGCCATTCAAGATTGGCCACAGCCATGCACCCTCAAGCATGTTCAAGCTTTTCTCGAACTGGCTAATTATTATCGCTGATTCATTCAAGGTTTTGCAGACATAGCTCATTTTTTGAATGATCTTACCAAGAAAGATCAAGTTTTCTCTTGGAATGGACCTCAGCAGAAGGCTTTTGTGTCCCTCAAAAACATTATGTCCACAGCTCCTTTTCTGGTTTATCCTAATTTCACCCAGCCAGTCTGTGTTGAAACAGATGCATTGGATATAGCTACTGGCACTGTCTTTTTCTATCTGGTCGATGGGGACTGGCATTCCGCAGCTTATTTATCTTATTTTTTGAACTCTGCTGAAAAGAATTACCCTATTTATGACAAGGAACTTTTGGCAGTTATCTGGGCACTGAAAGAATGGCATCATCTTTTAATTGATCATCTCTCCTTTGAGATTTGGACAGATCATCAAGCCTTGGAACACTGGAGGAAACCACACAATCTTTCTTCATGGCAGGCATGATGGGTGGAATTGCTCATGGAATTCCACTTCACTATTGTTTATAAGCCAGGTACCTCCAATGGACAGGCAGATGCTTTCTCTCACTGATTTGACCATGGTACAGTGGTCAATGAACCTAACAAAAATGTCACAGTTCTTTCCTATGAATGTTGCCCCACCCTTCCCTCCCTTTTCTACCAGGGCCTGGTCATTTTCAACTCTTTTATACAGGATGTTGTCTCTGCCACTGGTCCTCTTCTTAATGAAGACTGGCCAGGGCTGTGTTATAATGCAGATGAAGGATACTTCACACACAAACAATCAAACACAATATTTATACCAAAAGAACTTAGGATGGAAGCTTTAAAGATATGTCATGATTCTCCCATTGCAGGACATGGAGGACAAAGAAGAACTCTTCATTTATTAAAATGATTTTTCTATTGGCCTGGACAGTCACAAGATGTTATTAATTATATCAAGACCTGTAAAGTGTGCTTTCTCACGAAGGGTTCACAAAAAGCACCAGCAGGCAAACTTTTACCTTTACCTATACCTTCTAAACCTTGGACAGACATTTCCACAGACTTTATTACTGGTCTACCAAAGTCAAATGGTTTTGATGCTATCCTAGTAGTAGTGGATCACTTTTCTAAAGAAGTGGTTTTCATTCCCTGTTCCACAACCACTTCTTCATCAGATTTAGCTAAACTATTTCATGACCATGTTTGGTCAAGACATGGCTTGCCATCATCTATTGTTTCAGATCAAGAACCTCAGTTTGCCTCAGCATTCACACAAGAGCTATGTCACTCCCTTGGCATACATTAGAAACTTTCCACTTTGTTTCACCCTCAAATAGATGGTCAAACAGAAAGGATAAATCATGAGTTAGAGCAATACTTGCATACCTTTGTGGCAAAGAAACAAGAAACTAGGGCAGATTGGATAAAGATAGTGGAGTTTTCACATAACAATGCATTTTCTATAGCAACGGAATCAACTTCCTTTTCCATCACCAAGAAGTTTTCACCACATCTAGGTTTTGAGACAGACAAAGTCTCACATGGATTTGCAAAAGAATTTCAATGAACAAATGATCAGATACAAGAGTTGTTGGAAAAAGCCAAAGAAAAGATTATTCAAGTAGCAGAATCAAAACAATCAGAAGCACCTCAATACCAGATTGGTCACAAAGTCTGGTTATCCACAGAACACCTATCACTTCCATATCCATCTAAGAAATTATCACAGAAGTGGATAGGTCCCTATACCATCATTGATATCCTCCCCAATGCAGTAAAACTGCAATTACCAGTTAATATCCACATTCATCCTGTCATTAACATCTCTTGAGTCAAACCCTATTATGATCCTCTTCCTCAGCAACCTGTCATTTGTCCTGATCCCATTGCCATAACTGAAAAAGGACATGAGGAATGGGAGGTTGAATATGTGGTGGATTTGAGATTGAAAAAAGAAAAACTGGAATATTTGGTGCATTGGAAAGAATATGATGCATCTGATCATACCTGGGAACCTGAGGATCACCTCAAACATGCTCCTCAAGCTACTTCATCTTTTCATTTTTACAATCCATCAGCCCCCCAAAAGCTTCACAGTCTGTCCCTAAAAGATTTTCATTCTTGCTTTAAACCATACACAAACTTGACCACTTTCATTCCACTAACCCTGTCTCGTCTGGAATTTGAGATCTAAAGACAGGGTAGTGTTATAATGCACTTTTTCAATTTTATTCTTTTTGGACTTATCATCTGACTACTGTAGCTTTTCACATTGTCACATCATGTGACCATTTCACATCTTCATACCTTTCACATCTTTCACATCTTCACCTCTTCACTCTTTTACATTTTACATCTTCACACAGCACAAGTCTAGAGCAATCTAGACTTTGATGTCATGCCTTATGTTTAACACATGTATTTCTAGGTCCCTGCTCTTTTATCACTATTGGCTGGCTTACTGTACATTACTTTAGGGCCAGTACCATTTACATGGTCTGTGTGCATACTGTAGCAATATATAAGGAGGTTGGCTCAAGCCTGGGTTTTCCCAGTCTTGCACATTTGAACCTTCCAGTTCTAGTTCTTCCTTGGCTCTTATTCTTTTGCTCTATTGCCTAGTTCAGTGCCACTAGTCTAAAAGCACTACTCAGGACTTAGAAAGAACAGCACACACCAAGGTTGGGTATTTTAGGTCAATGCATTAGGTTGTTGCATTTCACTCAGTGCATCAGAGCACTTCAATGGTAATAAATCTAAAGCTGAGAACTGGCTAGATACAGTCCAGTTCTACCTCTTTGTTAATAGCATGGTCTATAACTCTGATAAGAAGAAGATCACCTTTGCCCTTTCATTCATGACAAAGGGGCTGGTGCAGTTGTGGGCTGCTACATACCAGAAGAAATGTATCTCTGATATCACCATTACCATGGAAAAGTTTTCCCATTTTACCTCTGTGTTCCTGAAAGCTTTCAAGCAACAAGATACTGTGAACACTGCCATTTATTGGCTAGCAAACACACAGATAAAACAAGAAAAGAAGGGTAACTGGACACCCTCTCTTGCTGAATACACTGCTAAGTTCCAAAACCACATTGTCATGGCTAATATTACTGACAACAATGTACTCATTGGATACTATGAAACTGGGCTTACACCCTACCTTGCTTATTGCATCCACAACCTGAATATGATCCCCTCAATCATTAATGAGTGGTACTTTAAAGCCACTCACTTTCACAGAACTATGAAGTATGTTATATTTCCTCTTTTTTTTTTTCTCTTTTCCTCTTTATGTCTTAGCTTCTGCTTTTCTTGCACCTTGGGTACTCCTCTGTTTATCTTTTAACAATAGATTCCGCTTTTCTTGCACTCTAGCCTCATCTAGACTGCTCTCTTGTTAAGCCTCTTGCCCAGGCCTTCTATCTTTCAATCAGCTGACTTATAATTGTTCCATCTCTTTCTATCCATTTCTACACAGATACATTACTTATCATTTGTCAGCATGATTAACTAGTCAATCTCCACTTGAACCTTGTTAGTTGTACTATAAAGTAGTGTATTTCTTGTCTTCTCTCTTCTTATGCTACTTCTATCTTGTGATTACCTTACAGTTCTTACATCTTCACTTGTCCTTGTACCTATGTACTTGAAATCCATTGCTTGTGTCCTGGCACTTAACCAGAGGATTATTAGCATCTGATCTTGGCATACCCTGTTATGAAGTGACACTCCAGCACTAAGAGTCAGTCACATGACATCACATGATCATGCACAAGACACCCCATTTTAAGCTTAACTCTAGTCTATGGTCTGTTTCCTTTAAGAGTATTTATTATTCCTTTCCTTAGCAGTGGTCATGTGACCATAAGTCACCTGACATGGATCTTCCCAGGATCTTCCCTGAAACTGCCCTTCATCTAATCTCCATGGATCTCATCTGATCTAGATCTGGATATGGATCTGAACCCTAGATGTATCTGTGGCAGATCTACAGATTG
>JBBPKN010000330.1:0-25373 GCA_038089275.1 Pulveroboletus cf. rosaemariae
TATTGGTTGGCTTACTGTACATTACTTTAGGGCCAGTACCATTTACATGGTCTGTGCACATACTGTAGCAATATATAAGGAGGTTGGCTCAAGCCTGGATTTTCCCAGTCTTGTGCACTTGAATCTTTTAGTTCTTGTTCTTTCTTGGCTTTTATCTCTTTCACTCTATTGCCTAGTTTGTTGCCACTAGCATAAAAGCAACACTTAGGATCAGGATCAAGAAGCACACACCAAGCTTAGGTGTTAGGTTTAGTCAATGCATTATCAGTTGCATTTTAGTGTAAACCTTCCAGGGAGGCAGAAATGAATGGAGATGCCTGGAGAGAGCAAGAGACTTTTGGCATGTGAGATGAAATGCAGGGAGTGTAGTGGAGTGCAGAGGAAGAGGGGTGGAGCTTCTGAAGCCTGGTTGGTCAGCAAGGTGGATATACCTTAGCTGTGAGGATAAGGAAACAGATGGCAGAGGTATCACAGGCAATGAAGAATAAAGGGTCTAATGCTACAAGTTCAGAGAAGGTTGAAGGTGGATGGAGATGTCTTCCTGGTAGGCATATCAACAGACAAAACTGGCCTGCTACAGAGAGCAGAGCAATGCAGAAATGACCACATGCTTAGGTAATGGAGTTATAACTACCAGATTATGACAACAAGAGCTGTGGTTTGAGATTAGAGTTAGCTGAGACCAGAGTGGTATGGAGCTACAGGGGGTACATGAGATGCTGACATGTGTTATCCAGTGAACAGACAAGGTACTACTCAATACCCAGAATCAATAGACCACAGTGAGTGAGTTAGTGGTGTTCTAGAATTAGTGAACACAAACCATCCAGCAGAGGGTAATGCTAGATATTGACAGAGTGAAGCCAACAGTCTTTGTAGAGTATGTGGAGGTCCAATAGCTTGAGCAGAAGAAGTGAACTCAAAAGAGATGGTGAGGCATTGGAAGAAGTGGAAGTGGGTGGAAAGGTCGGAGTGTTGAAGCTTCCAAATCTGAAATAGAACAAGATACCCAATGGGGGTCATAATGATTGGAAGTGCATGGAAGGATGGTGTTAGAGGTTGGGGAGACAAGAGGTACAGGTTTAATAGACTTGTTATGCTCAGGAGGACAGGTCTTGAAAGGCTAGGATCAACAGCCAGAAATGGGTTGCCTAGGAGTAGAGAACAGATGCCAGAGATTAATGACCACCTATTAATAATCCTGGAGTGACTTGTCAAGAAGGAACCAGGAAATAGCTAAAGGATGCTTAGACTGCAATGGCTAGATCTAGGCATGAGAAAGTGGTTGGAATGGTCCAGAGTGACATGGAGTGGTTTTCTGTTGAGAGTTACCAGGTGACAACAAAGTGCCAGAGAACTGGAGTCAGTTTGCTGGAAAAGAACAGGAAAAATGGAGGGAGTGGCACTTATGGATAGGGAATTATAATCTAAGCTGCATTTGAGAATCCATAAGGGCTGGTGACACTGTATGATAGTAGGGAATCACAGCTGTTCTGGAGAGCCTGGAGTCAGGAATAGGGGAATGCCAGGGTCAGGAGTTAGAAGTTGAATCTAGGCACATGTGTTTTAAGCAACAGGGGCCAGTGACTAATGTCATAGAATCATTGGAGTGGCTCAGAGCAACTCAGAACATTGGGGGCTGTAAGGGGCTTGCATTATGAGGACTAGATTAACTTAGAGGTTGAATGCCCAGAAGAGCACAAGATTGTAGCAGTGTCATTGAGGGTTATATTCTGACAGATAATGCAAGAGATGGAATAAAGTTCCAGAGATTGTGGAGAGATCACTTGTGAGTGTGCCAAGCATGCAGGTGATTTAGAGTTGAGTGTTGAGAGACAGTGGAAGCCGATCCTTAAGTAAAGGCAAGAGAAGTGCAAGTGGGAGTATAAATATACTGTTAAAACTTTTATCCCTATTATAATGCACTTTTTCATTTTACTTTTTTTGAACTTATCTTCATACTACTGTAGCTCTTCACATTATCACATCATGTGATCTCGTCACACCTTCACATTTTCACTTCTTCACTATTTCACCTTTTCACATTATCATATTTCACATCTTCACATGGCACCAGTCTAGAACAATCTAGACTTTGATGTCAGGCCTCATGTTTAACTCATGTATTTCTAGGTTTCCACTCCTTTATGGCTATTGGTTGGCTTACTATACAATATTTAGGGCCAGCATCATTTACATGGTCTGTGCACAGTATGCAGCAATATATAAGAAGGTTGGCTCAAGTTTGGGTTTTTCCAGTCTTGTGCACTTGAACCTTCTAGTTCTTGTAAACTCTTGGCTCTTACTTTTCTTTACACTTTGCCTAGTTCAGTGCCACTAGCATAAAAGCACTACTCAGGATTTAGGAATTAGCACACATCAAGAAGTTAGGTGTTTTAGATTAATGCATCAAGTTATTGCATTTCAATTCCAATAAAAGAAGACTATTAAAACCTATACCAAGATAAGTATACTTTTAACCAGTTCCTTTTTGAATGAAATCCTTGATGCTGAAGGTAGGTCAGAACTCTAGAGGGCTTTGGAGGGCTCTGGGGAAATCTAGGAAGAGTTTTAGTGGTTGAATGGGACTTGACTTTACCTTATGTGGTATGCCCTTGCATTTTTCAGTGTTCTGATTTACATAGATATCAGAGGTGGGTAAAAAGGCTGTCTTTATGCTCAACAGGAGAGACAGGCAGGATAAGAAGAGTCAAGCCTAGTTATGGGAATAAGGCCTTATAACTTCTTCAAGGATATTGTGTAGCTTTAAAGGTACTCCAGAGTAATCTGGAGGGTCAGAGTGAGCCCAAGGACTTAAGCAGAGTAAGAATGATGACAAGAGGGTATTTCTGTTGTTTTTGTTGATATTTGTACTAAGGTACAAGATACAAAACTACAGTACTTATACCTCAGCAAGGCAGAACTATCTAGGAGTGTAACAAAGTAAGACAAGTGCAAACTCAGAAGCAAAGCAGATGTCTAGATATCTAGGAAACAAATGGAGATGTCAGGGAAGATAATGTCCAATCATGTCAGACTGAAACTGAAGGATGACAGAATAAAACAGGGAGAAGCAAGGAACAGGAATGGAACAGAAATAGTAACAATGATGGTAATGGTAACTAAGACCAGGAACAGTAATGGAGTTGTACCAGAATGGTCCAGAGATGATGAAGGGGAACTAGAGTAGTATTTAACTGGAGCAGAGATAGACTAGAAGCAGAATGGAGTAGAGTGGAAGTAGAAGCCTGGGGGAGCATATAATGCTGAAGGGTAGGAAGCATACATGCATAGCTGGGGGAGACTGGAATGGTGATGGAGGGCCAGAGTTGCCTGGAGGGAAGTTAGAGGGCTAGAGTAGCTTATTAGATACAAAGACCAATTATAAGCCAGGTTGAAATGGGATTAGAGTTGGGTTGGAGGTCTGGAATATGACATGACCCCTAGCCACATAATAAACTGTCTTGCTGGCAATCAGTGTATTTCAGTTCCCTTTGAAGATAAGAAACCTTCCTCAACTCTATTCCTTCCCTGCTCTAGATCTAACCCTTTCAATATTTGTTTGAATATTTTGTTGACTATTAGGCTCTAGTCTAATTTCTGATCTTCTCTCCAGTAGTCTTTCTGAAGCTCTGCAGCTCTCTGCTTCTGCCTCCCTTTGTTTCTTTTCAGTTTCTCTGACTCTATTTCAAAAGTAACCATTTTGACATTGGTCTTTAATCTTATTCCTCTAGGGAATTCAGTTAATTTTTCTGTTCCCTTCTTGGTTGTTCTTTTGTTCTTCTTATTGCCCCATGACTGCCCAAGGCACCACTTGCCTGGTCATGAAATTTCATCTTGATAGATTATTGCAATTTACAAAAACCTTACTTTCTGGGATTACTCTACATTTACTTCAAACTTGTTCACTTAAGGTTTACAAGGCCTTAACTTAAGTAATTATTGATGCCTCTTTTTATATTCTAACTTCCGGCCCCCTGAGTCAATTCCAGACCCCAACCTCTATTTACAAAGATGCTAACTAGAGCTATTACTACTCTACTCTAGTATTATTACATCTTTGTCTTTTTCTCTCCCCACTCCCTTCCAGACCTCCATCCTGAGTTCTGCCACCTCTTCTGCCATCTCATCCTCTTTGCCATTCTCTGGCCCACTCTCCACATCCTCTTTGCTTACCCTTCACACAGAATTGAGAATGTCAACCAGCCATACTAGCAGCCAGTTCTCCCTCCTTATCTTCCATACCATTCTACCTCCCACCTCTCATATGGTTGCTGCCAGCAGGCAACAGCCCTCTGCCACCTGCTTGGCACCACTCTCTGCTCCTTCTGAGTGTGCCCTCTTCTCAGACCACTTTTTCTCTGCATCCCTTTATTGCCACTTCTGCACTGGTTTTTTCTCCCCTGGATGCTTACACCTTGTTTTAGCCTCTTGGCAGGCCAAGCATGATGTGGACTTTCCCATGCCCACCTCATACTCCATTCCCCTATCCTTGCATCTCTGGCACACTGGTGTCTCCTCTGCCCTCTGCTTGAGCCTGCACTCATGCTGCCTAATGGTCTTTAGTTGTCCTGCTCTCAGATAAACAACCATGATATTCACCTTTTCTTGGGCAGCCACCTCTGCCACCTGCCAGATCCTTTTGGCATCCTTGACTTGCCTTTGGGCAGCCTCCTCCATGGCCTTCCAGATCTCTTCCACCCTTCTCTACTCTTCCTCTTTCCTTGCCTTTGCATGCCTCTTGCACTTAGCATATTTGGCATTACTCAATACCTTGTCATCATTGGTGAGCTCCATGAGCCACTCATCCATCCATGTCACAATGTCATCATAGGTGGCCATGTTGTTGTAATAAAGAAAGAAAGAGTTTATTATGAAATCCCCATTTTTATTCATAAGTGAGCTGAGAAACTCTGCTCTTTTACCCCATTGTCACTAAACAAGGTCACATGCTCATTACCTCCACAACCCTCTGCTCTACCTCCCCAATATTACTAAATGCATGATCATATGCCCATCACCACACTATTTTAGATCATGTGTTTGTATTCTCCACACTTTGGGCCAATGGCCTTCAAGGATTTAGGCCTAAGGGGGGGATACTGTTATATCCCTTACCTTCAATCCAATTCCAACCCAATTTCAATACAGCTTATGACTGGTTCTCATACCCAGTAAGCCACTCTAGCTCTCTGACTCTTCTCTAGGCAACTCTGGCCCTTCATCACTACTCCAGTCTGCCCCAGCTATGCATGTACACTTTCTGCCCCTCTGTTAAAACTTATACCCATTCCTTTCTGAATGAAACTCTTGACACTAAGGGAAGGTCATAACTCCAGAGACTCCAGAGGGCTCCAGAGGGATCTAGAAAGGGTTTCATTAATCAAATGAGACTTGGCTTCACTTTATGTGGTGTGCCCTTGCACTTTCCAGTGTCCCAATTTACATAGATGTTGGAGGTGGGAAAAAGAACTGTCTTGGTGCTCAATAAGAGGGATAGACAGGATAAGGAAAGTCAAGCCTAGTCATGGGGTGGGACCTTATGACTCCTTTAAGGATATTGCTAGGTCCTGGAGGTTCTCTGAAGTAACCTGGAGAGTCAGAGTGAGCCCAAGGACTTGAGCAGAGTAAGGATAAAGACAAGGGGGTATTTATATCAATATTTGTACTGAGGTACAAGATACAAGACTATAGTACTTATACCTCAGAGAGGCAGAACTATCTGGAAGTATAGTGAAGTGAGACAGGTGCAAACTCAGAAGTGAAGCAGATGTCTAAATATCTAAGAAATAAATGGAGATGTCAGGGAAGACAATGTCCAATCATGTCAAATTAAAACTGAAGAGTAACAGGATAAAACAAGGGAAAGCAAGGAACAGGAATGGAAACAGAATAGTAACAATGATGGTAATAGTAACTAAGAGCAGGAATGGTGACAGAGTTATACCAGAATGGTTTGAAGATAATGAAATTGAACTAAGGTAGTACTTAACTGGAACTGAAATAGAGTTGAAAACAGAATAGGGCAGAGCAGGAGTGGAGGCCTGGGGAAGCATATACCACTGAGGGGCAGGAAGCATACATGCATAGCTGGGGCAGACTAGAATGGTAATGAAGGGCTGGAGTTGCCTGGAGGGGAGTCAGAGGGCTAGAGTAGCTTACTGGGTATGAGAACCAGTTATAAGCCAGGTTGGAATGGGGTTGGAATTAGGTTGGAGGTATAGGATATGACATCCTCCATTAGTATACACTCCTCTGGCCCTCTGGT
Organism: Pulveroboletus cf. rosaemariae; assembly: GCA_038089275.1. Lineage (NCBI taxonomy): Eukaryota > Fungi > Basidiomycota > Agaricomycetes > Boletales > Boletaceae > Pulveroboletus > Pulveroboletus cf. rosaemariae. The sequence goes on from JBBPKN010000330.1 coordinate 6,269, forward strand.
TCCACTCTGCCCTATTCCATTTCTATTATAATTTTATTCTATTTTCTTTATTTTTACTTTACCCTTGCAATTCTTCACATTGTCACATCACATGACCCTTTCACATTTTCACATTTTCATATCTTTACTATGTCACAAGCCCAGGCTGGTCTAGACTATTACATCATTTGCCTCATGTTTCACCTCATGTAATTCTAGATCTCTGCTCTTGTTTTGCCATTGATTAGCTTACTGTACTATAGTTTAGGGCCAGTCCATTGTACATGGTCTGTGTGCAGTTTAGTAACATATATAAAGAAGAGGTGCAAGCCTGGTTAACTCCAGTCTTGTGCACTTGAGCTCTCTGCTTTCACAAGTCCAAGCCTCTTGCCTCTTTCTCTATATCCTTTGCCTAGTTCTGTTGGCTCTAGTTCAAAGCCTTTATCCAGCAGCAATCAGTAGTATTTGAGTGCTCTTAGGCCTCAGAAGTTGTCAGCAGTTTAACACACAAGATTTGTGTCTCACTTGTACAAGATTCATTACTATTGACACTATTAGAAGAAGTATTCACTTTACTATATGAGCCCAAGAAAGACTTACCTTTGGGGACATGAAACCACCCTTATCAATCTAGTAGATGAAGCTATACTAGGATTTAAAGGAGACAAGGAGAGAAGAGAAAGTTTTCAAAAGAAATTCAATGAATTTAATCATTAAACAGAAAGGGATTTTGCAGCCAAGAGAGCTAGAGATTGTTAGGTAGCAACAACTGATAGACTTTGCTCCCTTTGCCCCTCAGCCCTCCTTAAAGTACCAAGAAGTTTTAGGACCACAGAAGCACTCCAAATTATCAGATCTTTAAGCAAATGTGTTATACCTGTCACATCCCATGCCAATAGGTCAACTCCACTATGTCTCCAGTGCAACACTGGTTGCTTTCATGCTTTAAGCTGTGTATTTCCTAGTTTCCTTTATCTCTGTTTTTTTCATCTAATGATTGGTTTCAACTTTACCTATGCTAACTCCATACTATTTCGATACAACTCCATAGTTTCTCTAACCTTACTTCCTGTTCCTGTTTCTTTATGCTGTACTTTTCCCTATTATTATTTAGTTTTAGTTTGATATTATTTGATGTTGTCTTCTCTAACATCTTCATTCATATCCAGAATACATTGGCACCTGCTTTGCTTATGAGATAACTCCTTTCATATTTCTGTTTCCTTCTTAGATAATCTGCCTCCCTGAGGTATAAGTACTAAAGCTCTGTATCTTGTATCTTAGTTTGAATATCAACCATAACATGATGTTACAATCCTCTCAGACCCCTTCTGCCTTATGACTTGATGTCATACCCTACCCTAAGTCTCTCAACTTATCCCACAACTTAATATCATACCTCTTGTTGGGAAAAGCCCTATGGCCTATCCTGGATCTCTGATAATTTCCAACCCCTCCATAAATTGGGGCACCTGGTACTAGCATAAGGGTGCACCATATAAGGTGAAGCCAAGCCCTACCCACTCCGGAGTTATCTGGAGTACCCCTAGAGTATGTCATAACTTTTATAATAGTATATTCAAACTCCCACTTGTGCTGGTACTGCTATCATGTCTATCTGTGTAATTAGAGCTTGCTCTCACACTGTCCTAGATTAATTCAAGAGTTTCTCTGCCTGCCATACCCCAGGCTCAGCTTCACAGGCTTCTACTCCCTTCCACTTATCCACATCTAGTACTTCAGTTAATGAAGCCCCTGATGGTTTCAAGGTTCCTTAACCTCCCCACACCCCTGACAACCATAGTGCCCAGCCAGGAGTACCAGATGAACCTGGAGATAACCCCTTCAATGAGTATTCCAATATTCTGGAGGATGATCCAGAATCTTTTCTAGATCCAGAATCTATTCCCATTCACCATGACACTATCACCAATCTTGCTAGTGCCATTTGTGGATTAGCTCACTCTTTCTGTCATATCCCTGAAATATTGCAGCATACTAAAATATGTGAACCAGACCAGTTTGATGGAACTGACCCCTGAAAGCTCTGCATTTTTCTGGTGCAATGTGAATTAAACTTCCAGGATTGTCCCAAAGCCTTTGCCAATGACTGAGCCAAGGTCACTTATGCTCAGTCCTACCTTAAGGACATGGCATTGGAATGGTTTGAGCCTGACCTTCTCCTTACCAAAGACCCTGACTTCTGCCCCTTGTGAATGAACAATTATAAGGAGTTTGTTTAGGAACTCTGGATCCACTTTGGATCCCATGACCTGGTTGGAGATGCAGAGCACCAGCTAGACCAGTTGACTATGAAGGATGGTCAATGAATCAACAAATATGTAGTTGAGTTTAACAGAATTGCATCTCAAGTCCAGAGTTACAAAGAAGGTGTCCTTTACCACTATTTCTATAATGGTCTTCCAGACTGCATCAAAGATGACCTTTTCCACATTGGCAAGCTGCCAACACTCATTGAGCTGTGCCAGCTGGCTCAGACCATTGATGCTCATTACTGGGAGTGCAAATTCAAAATCAGCTGACAAGGGAAGTTATTTCATCTGTCCAAATCATCTGATAGACCCGCCATATCCTCTGCTTCAACCTCCAGCCCTAATGAATCAAGGAACAAGTCAGCTACTTTCTCCAGCTCCTCCAAGTTGACCATTCCCCAGAAACAGGACTTATTATCCAAGCTTGGTAAGGATGGTATGCTCACTACTGAAGAATGCAAGCATCAACTGGAGAATCACCTTTGTTTGTTCTGTGGTATTGCAGGACATATAGCAAAGGACTGCCCCAAGTCTTCCTCCAAGGTGGCCAAAGCTCATGCTGCCAAAACCTCTGTTCCAGAAACCAAACCAGAGGCCTCTGTCTTAGAGGTGAAAAAATAGTCTGCAGCCTCCATGACTCTGCATGGGCTGGAGGTTGTGTTAATTCTTTCCATGCTTTACTGGAGGTTAGACTTAACACATCTATTCTTTTAGATAATGCTTTACTTGTGCCTCTTGTCACCCTTGTTTCATAAGAAATTCCTTCATTTTCTGCTTTAATTGACTCTGATTCTTCAGATTGCTTCATAGACACCAAGTTAGTTAGTACTTACAATCTTCCAACTTATTCTGTTTCTCCATTGCAGCTCCAACTTTTTGATGGCTCTTTCAATTCTATGATTATGAATGCCATTGACCTTTCTGTTTGTTTTGAAACCAGTGATATCACTCTAATGACATTCTATGTCACTCTGTTGCATGGATCTAGTTCTCTTGTTCTAGGACACAACTGGCTTGCCCACTACAATCCATTGATTGACTGGATATCAAGTCATATCTTGTTCCAATCATCCAAATCAAACATGCCAATATCTTCAAGCTTACCTCCACAGCCTCTAGTTTCTCCAACCCAAGCTGACTCCAAACCCAATTCACCATGTTCCCCTGACTCTAAACCTCTGTTGATTGAGCTACTCAGCTCATCAGCATTCACATGCACCTATAGCCTTGATGGCTCAGTCTCTTTCTATTTGCAGCCCCAACCCTGTTATAAACAAACAGTTCAGATGCACAAGAGTCACATAACAAGCACATGACCATGAGACTTCTATGTCATATTGAGCCAAACCCTAGGCTATGGTTAGTTCTATTCAGAGTATACCTCAACTAAAGGGTTAGCACAGGATTAGCAGTGATCTCAGATGATGGTATTTTCTGATTGAATCTAGATGATATCAGATCTTGGATCTTAGATCTGAATCTAGATTGATGGATCTGATCTGTGGCAGAGATCCAGATGGGATCTCCTCAGCCTCAAGGCTAAGGTGCTGTTTTTATATCTGTTAACCATGCAGTCTTCCTTTCCATTCCTGTACTTCTCTTTCATTTTAGACCCTTGATATGCATGGCCTTTAGTCATACCCTATACCCTCACCCTATGCCCAGTTACCATATCAGTATTTATCCTAGCTAGACTTGATGGTCTATGCACTATCCTAGATAGTATAAGTAAACTGCCCATGTAGCTTTTAGCTCCCCAGCTTTGAGCACTTGTCTTACTTGTGTAGCTTTCTAGGCACCAATACTAGCTTGTATTTGGACCCAGCTCCACTGGCCTAGCTACCCAGAGATTCTTCCCTTTCTTAAGTCCTGGTTCACCTATAAGTGACAGGACTCTATCCATTTACACCTATATTCTTCACATTGACACCATATATTGACACTGGCACAACCCCAAGGACCAGGTTAGGGTTTATCACTTATCTGCACAGTGTGCTGAACAGCCACCATAACAAACCCCTGGAAAGTCATCTCCATTTCACTTCTGTTGCCCCTCCTCCAGGTAACCTTTCTGGCATTTCTCAGGAATACCATGACTTTGCTGATGTATTTAACAAAAGCAAGGCATCTACTCTTGCCCCTCACCACAAGTTTGACCTGAAGATCAATCTGGAAAAGACACCTCACTGCCTGTTGGCACCATCTATTCTCTGTCACCCTCTGAGCTTAAAGTGCTCAGGACTTTTCTAGACAAACATCTTGCTACTGGTTTTATCTGACCCTCCACATTCACTCATGCTGCCCCTGTTCTCTTTGTCCAGAAGAAGAATGGATCCCTCTGGTTGTGTGTAGATTTTCAAGGACTCAACAAGATCACAAAGAAAGATCACTACCCCCTTCTGCACATCTCCAATCTCCTTGATGCTCCGAGCCATGCAACTATCTACACCAAACTCAACCTTAGGCATGCTTACCATTTAGTTTGCATTGCTGAGGGCAATGAGTGGAAAACCTCCTTCCATATACACTATGGCTCCTATGAGTGGCTTGTTATGCCATTTGGGCTGACCAATGCCCCTGTGGCTTTCCAGCAGTTTGTTAATTCTGTCTTTGCCGATTTTCTTAATGTTTCAGTGATTATTTATTTGGATGATATCCTAATTTTCTCCACTGACCAGACATTTCATAATGAGCATGTCTGAGAAGTCCTCTGCTGCCTCCAGAAACATAGCCTCTTTGCCAAACCTGAGAAATGCAAATTCTATACCAATTCCACTGAGTATCTTGGGTACCTGCTCTCTCCTTCTGGGCTCATGATTTCCCCTAAAAAGGTTCAATCCATCCTGGATTGGCCCAAGCCATGCAAGATTTGGAATATCCAGTCCTTCCTTGATTTCACTAATTTCTATCACTGCTTCATCTGGGGCTACTCTGACATTATCATTCCCTTGACTTGCCTCATCTGCAAGTCTGCTCATTGGAATTTCAATGCTTCTTGTTGTGCTGCTTTCCAGCACCTCAAGAATGCTTTTACTTCTGCTCCTATTCTGACCCATTGGATCCCCAATGCTCCTCTTCTTGTTGAGACTGATGCCTCTGACTACACAATTGCCAGAATCCTCTCCCTCCAGTGCCTGGACAACAAGGTCTGCCCTGTCACTTTCTATTCACATATACTCACTGTGCCAGAACTCAACTATGACACCCATGATAAGGAGCTCCTTGCTATTTTCACTGTGTTCAAGACCTGACATCATTACCTCAAAGGTTCCAGTTCTCTGGTGGATGTCATTACTAATCACAAGAACCTGGAATATTTCACTATGTCTAAGCTTTTGACCCACTGACAAGCCTGGTGGTCAGAATTTCTCTCTCAGTTTTATCTGATTATCCATTTTCACCCTGGTCATTTAGGTGCTAAATCTGATGCTTTAACTAGATGCTGGGACATCTATCCCAGAGAGAGAAATAGTGACCATGCCCTTATCAATCTACATAACTTCTGGCCTGTGTTTATGCAGAAGCAACTCACTGCATCCCTCTGGGCTTTCTCCCTAGTATCTCTGGTATTCCAGTCTGCATTCCTCTTTGACATTGAAACCCTCCATCATGACATTCTCTCAGCACTCCCTTCTGATTCCACCATCTCTACCCACTTTTCTGGTACCCTCTTGTTTAACTCTCATTGGTCTAGAGACCCAGAAGGTTTCTTGTGTCTGGACAACCACATATATGTCCTCAGCACTTCTGACCTCTGCCTCCAGGTCCTTCACTACAAGCACAACCACCCCTTATCTGGACACTTCAGTCAGAATCAGACACTGAAGCTTATTCACTGAGAGTATACCTGGCCTGGCATTCAAGCATTCATCAAAGAGTACATTTCTTCATGTACAGCTTGTGCCTGTGCCAAGATACCCCATCACAAACCCTATAGTTTCCTTAAGCAGCTTCCTATTCCAGAAAAGCCATGGAATTCTATCTCTATGGATTTCATCAAACAGCTCCTGGCTTCCTCCAGTCACTCCACCATCCTCATTGTTGTAGATTGTCTATCAAAGCAGTGCATCTTCATCCCTACAAATAACAAGGTAACCTTCCCAGAGCTTGCTAAACTCTTCTTACTCCATGTGTTTTTCAAACATGGAGTTCCCTCCCACATCACCTTCAATTGAGGTTTCGAGTTTGTTTCCCATTTCTTCCATTCCCTGGGTCAAGTCCTCAAAATCTGTCTCCACTTCACCTCCAGATATCATCTGGAGGGTGACAGTCAAACCAAGTGAATGAACCAAACCCTGGAGCAGTATCTATGCATTTATTGCAACTATCAGCAGGACAACTGGTCTGAACTCCTGCCCCTTGCAGAGTTTGCTTATAACAATGCCCCTAATGCTACCACAGGTGTTTCCCCTTTCTTCACTAACAAGGGCTACCATCTGAACATCTCTGTGCACCTGGAATGCAATCTTACCTTTACACAAGCTCAAGAATATGCCATTGACCTTGACTTTCTCCATGCCTTTCTTTGTGAAGAAATAGCTGCTGCCCAAGTCAGATACCAAGGACCTGTAGATGCCCAACAATCTCTGGCACCAGACTTTAAAGTAGGTGACCAGGTATTCATCAAGGCTAAGTACTTCAGGACTACACAGCTATCCAAGAAACTTACTGAAAAGAACTTAGATCCTTATTCCATTATTGCTTAGGCAGGTTCACTGTCCTTTACACTTCATCTTCCGGAGAACATGAAGTCCACTCACCTAGTCTTTCATGTTTCTCAACTTGAATCCTCTGTCTCCAACATGATTCCAGATCATGTGCAACCACCCTCACCACCAGTTGAGATCAATGGTGAACCAGAGTTTGAGATCTCCAAAATCCTAGACTCAAAGATAGATTGTAGGCAATGTAACTGCAAATTACTGTATTTGGTTACATGGTTAGGTTATGAGGATACTAATGAGGAAACCTCATGGCTCCTTGCCACTGAATTAGATCATGCTTCCAAGATCATTAAGGAGTTTCATTTCCATTACCTGGACAAACCTGGGCCATCTTATGATTAACCAACTGAGTAGTGGATCTAGTGATCTAGTCACAAGATCCTCTATCTACTCTAAGATTACCTTTTTGATCTCCTTGTCTATCACCAAAATTTTGCCAATCTTCACACAAAGTTTCAACAGCTCCATGAATATCTTGTCCACCTTCCCATTCTCACTTTCCAAACTCCCAGCTTCTCCAGTCTCCTCCATTCATGTCTTTTCCAATACATCAACCAGCTACTCCAGCAGCCAGTTCTTGCATTTTGCCTCCCATTGTACCTTTCTGCCCACCTCCCTGATTGATGCCTCTATCAGGTGACAGCCCTCAGCCACCTGCTGAAGACCCTCCTTTGTCTCCTCTGAGTCTGCCCTGCTATTGGGCACCCCTTCCTCTCCCATCTTTCATCTCTGCTTCCTCTCCAGCTTCTCCTGGCCAGAGCAGTTACACCTTACCTTTGCCTCTATACAGGCAAGGCATGATATTGACTTGCCTGGGCCCACCTGGCACTCCAGTTCCTGGTCATCACATCTCTGGCACCCTGGTTTCTCTTCCACTCTTCTCTTGCCATTGCTGCTACTCAACCCTACCTGGGCTTGACAAAATTCCTCCACCTAAGCCAGTTTTAAGTGCTAGGCCCTGACCACATTTCCAGTACTCACCTGTTTCCAGACTGCTGCCACTGCTTTCTGAGCTTCCTCCACTTTTTTCTGAGCCTCCTTTCTCCTCACTTTTCCCCACTGCTTCTGCTTGGTGTACTTTGCATCATCAAGCTCCTCTTCATCTTCAACATGCTTCTCCAGGTGCTCATTATACCAGGTGTGGATGTTAGTGAATGAAAACATAATAAAAGAAACTAGTGTGGAAGTCTCTGGGGTGGTATTTGCTTTTATGGATTTCTGGCCAGCTAAACCCCAATGCCCACTCCACTCACTTATTCATCAAGAGCATGTGCTTTACAGCCTTCAGGGGTTCAGGCCTTAAGAGGGGAATACTGTCACATCCTGTGCCAATGGGTCAACTCCACTATGTCTCCAGTGCAACTCCAGTTGCTTTCATGCTTTAAGCTGCATATTTCCTAGTTCTCTTTACCTCCATCTTTTTCATTTAATGATTGGTTTCAACTTTACCTATGCTAACTCCATAATATTCTGATACAACTCCATAGTTCCTTTAACCTCACTTCCTGTTTCTGTTTCTTTGTGCTGCACTTCTCCCTGTTATCATTTAGTTTCAGTTTGACATTATTTGACATTGTCTCCTTTGACATCTCCATTCATATCCAGGATGCATTGTCACCTGCTTTGCTTATAAGACAACTTCTTTCATATCTTTATTCCCTTCTTAGATAATCTGCCTCCCTGAGGTATAAGTACTAAAGCTCTGTATCTTGTACCTCAGTTTGAATATCAACCATAACACAATGTTACAATTTCCTCAGACCCCTTCTGCCTCATGACTTGATGTCATACCCTACCCTAAGTCTCTTAACTTACACCATAACTTGATGTCATACCCTACTTTAAGTCTCTCAACTTACCCCATGACTTGACATTGTATCTCTTGTTGGGAAAAGCCCTATGGCCTATCCCAGACCTCTGATAATTTCTGACCCCTTTGTAAATCAGGGCACCTGGTACTAGCATAAGGGCACACCACATAAGGTAAAGCCAAGCCCTGCCCACTCTGGAGTTATCTGAAGTATCCCTGGAGTACATTGCAACTTTTATAACAATACCCAGGAGAAGAAGAGTTTGGAGTTCCATTGGACACAGAATACTCACAACCCCCAGAAACCAGTAAGTCCAGCCCAGATATCCTAGAGCCCCTTCACTCTTTGCCCAACCCCTCCTTTTTAATCCAGGAAGAGCTGAGACTGAGCTCATCATTCATCAACCTGCCCCAGCAGTCAACTTGATCACCTTCAAAGCAAACAATGTCTTCTGATTCAACAGGATTGGCAGAGCAGCTCCAGGAACTCCTGGGATCTAAGGATAGTGTGAGAAAGATCACAGATCCAGGGAAGTGGGATGGAGATAGAAAGAAGTGAAGAAGATGGTGAGTCCTCATTACCATTTGGACATATGAGATCAATTGGAAGAATGACCACATTATAACTACAGCAGTCTTATCAAGGTTATCAGGGAAGGCTAAAGGTTTTGTACAGCTAACCTTGGAAAAATATATTAAGGATGAATAGAAGTACATCATCAATAATCAAGAACAAAGGAAGATGAGAGGAATCAAGGCATGGCTGAAATTTGGAGATTTGGCAATGAAAATAAAGGAGTATTTTCATATCAATGAACTTGCTCATGAGGCTTTAAAGAAGATAGAAGGTTTAAGACAAACTGGATCAATTGACAACCATTTTCAGGAATTTGAGATGTTGAGAGGTAACTCAGAGATTGCTGATGAACATGCCATGAAACTCCTCCAAGTACAAGTCCAATATCAAATCTACTCCCATGCATGTCTTCAAGGATTAAAAGAGTTGGTAAGGGAGCTAAAGGAGCAGTTCAGAAGCATAGGAAGAGCTTTTGAAAGAATGGCAGTGGAAAGAGGGCAGGCATCCACTAACTGTTTTCAATCAAGATACAATGCCCCAAGAGGGCCACCTTTCCCTGGTTGCTTTGCTTTTAATAACCCCACCAATCAATTTCATCCTTGTCCTCAATGGCAACCTCCCCCTCATTTCACTCAGATTAGTATGCAGCTGGGAAGAGGTGCTCCCATGGAGGTAGATACACAAAAGATAGTGGCACAACAAGAATGTTGGAAGTGCCACAAAAAAGGACATATTACAAGGGATTATAGATCCTCTCTCTTTTTCACCCCCCCCCCATATTCTGGAAAAGCCAGTGCCCTAGCTGATAATAGGGCCACATCCTGGATTGTTAGATTTGGAGATTTTTCCACAGAGCCAGACAGTAATGATTGGTACACTGCCAACCCAATTGATATGAGAATGCTGCAAGCTGAGGCAGCTCAACAAAATCAGCAAGCCAGCATCCAAGAAATCAATATGTCTTGGAATAGCATGGAGGAAGCAGAAGCATACTTCAGAGATAAGTTTGAAGTAGAGCAAAAGGCTAAAGCATCTTTTTAAAAGTAACTTTGACCAATTGAGGTGGTCAAGGTCCAAACTTATTTAAATCAGGAACTGCTGTAAAACTTTTCAATTCTAGTTCATTTGCTTTAGAGGGGTTTCTTCAGAGCTTGGCCATGGGCAATAACACAGTGCTTAATTCCTCACCAAAAGAAAAAGAAAAAATTTTTGTTCACAGTTTACCCTTTACAGATTTGGAAAAAACCCTTGATGTACTAACAGAAAGAGATGAATTTATGTTAAAAACACAGGTAAAAGGAAAAGGAAAATGGGAAAAAATGGGAACACTAATGGCTTTATTGGACACAGGAGCCATTGTAACATTCATTGACAAAAGGTTGGTTGAAAAATATAGGCTAAAGAAAATTCCTTTACAGCAAGATGTTGCAGTAATAAATGCAGATGGTACAGAAGAAAGAGAAGGAAAAATACAATTCAAGGTTCAACTTCAAATTAGTTTTATTGATGCCACCAATTGCCAACATGAAGAAGAAATAGAAGCCCTAGTATCAATTCTAGGCACATGTGATATTATTATTGGATATAACTGGTTCAAATGTCATAATTCAACAATAGATTGGAGGTATAAGAAAATTTCTTTTACTAACAGGTTATCTCATCAGCAAGTAAATACTGAAACAGAAGATTTAAAGAAACAAGTACCCCATGAATTCTGGAAATTTCTAAAAATATTTTCACAGAAACAATCCAAATGAATGCCAACAAGAAAGCCATGGGATTATGAAGTTGAATTAAAAGAAGGGTTTATCCCTAAAAAGGGTCGAGTCATTTCTCTCTCTGATTCTGAAATAACAAGTTCGAGAATTCATTGAAAAGAAAAGTAAAAAAGAATATATTCAATCATCTAAATTGCCCCAAACATCACCAGTTTTCTTTATTAGCAAGAAGGATGGAGGTAAACATATGGTCATTGATTATTATTATCTTAATGATTGGACTATAAAAAACAATTATCCACTTCCATTAATTTCCACACTTATTGATAGGTTAAAGGGAGCAGATCTATTTATAACATTGGATCTACATTGGGGTTACAATAATATTCAAATGAAGGCAGGTAATGAATGGAAAGGAGCTTTTACCACTCCTTTAGGGGCTTATGAACCAATGATAATGTATTTTGGAATATGCAATAGTCCTGGCACTTTCCAAACTATGGTTAATAATATTTTTCATGATTTATGGGCTTTTGTTCTCATCTATATTGATGATATTATTATTTTTTCTAAAGGAAAGTCCAGGGCAGAACATGCCACTCTGGTATTTCAAGTGTTACAAAGACTTATGGATAATAATTTGTCTCTGAAACCATTCAAATGCCACTTTATTCAAGAAAAGGTGGATTATTTGGGAATGGTTATATCTAAAAATGGGGTGGAAATGCAGATGAACAAGGTTCAAGCCATTCAAGATTGGCCTATCCCTCATACTCTTAAACAAGTACAAGCTTTCTTAGATCTGGCAAACTATTATCATCACTTTATTCAAGGCTTTGCAGACATTGCTCATCCTTTCAATAATCTTACATGAAAAAATATGACATTCTCTTGGGACATTCCTCAACAAAAAGCTTTTGTCACTCTCAAAAATATCATAAGCACAGCACCTTTCCTTGTTTATCCTGATTCTTCTAAACCAGTTCTTGTTGAAACAGATGCCAGTGATATTGCTACAGGGGCTGTTCTTTCCTATCTGGTTGATGGTGCTTGGAAACCAGTGGCTTATTTCTCTCATTCCCTCTCCTCTGCTAAATGCAACTATCCTATTTATGATAAAGAATTATTAGCTGTTATTCATGCCCTCAAGGAATGGTGGCATCTATTGATTGATTGAGTCCAATTTGAAATTTGAACAGATCATCAAGCTTTGGAGCATTGGAAATGACTGCAGGACTTGTCTGGACACCAAGCTTGTTGGGTCAAAACTCTCATGAAATACCATTTTACCATTATCTATAAATTAGGCATCTCTAATGGTCACACTGATGCCCTTTCTCAATGAGTCAATCACAGCAATATCCATCATGAATCCAATCAACAGGTTGTTGTACTCCCACCCTCTTGCTTTGCCCCCCTCCCTGCATAATCTGCCCTTCTTTTAAACACTTTCCTTCTTGATGTCATAGCTGCCACCACCTCTCTTCTGGAAGATGATCTCCTGGGGTTGTGTTATAATTTAGATGAAGGATATCTAGTTTATCAAGAAACAAACACAATCTTTATTTTAGAAGAATTACAAATGGAAGCATTAAGATTATGCCATGATTCTCCCATAGCAGGACATGGAGGACAACAACACACATTGCATATGTTAAAAAGATTTTTTTACTGGCCAACTATGGCAAAAGATGTTTTTCTTTACATTAAGTCCTGTCAAGCATGCTTTCTCACAAAGGGATTGCAAAAAGCACCAGCAGGCAAACTTATTCCTTTATCAATTCCTTCTGAACCATGGAAAGATATATTCACAGACTTCATAACAGAACTTCCATTATCAAACAGATTTGATGCAATATTGGTAGTAGTGAACAGATTTTCAAAAAAAGCTGTTTTTATTTTTTGTATTTCTTCAAAAACTTCTTTCTCTGATTTAGCTAAATTATTTAGGGATCATGTTTGGTGTAGGCATGAACTACCCACATCCATAGTTTCAGACAGAGGTCCACAATTTGCTTCTGCTTTCATTAGTGACCTTTGTACATTTTTGGGCATTTCACAAAAACTTTCTACTTCTTTTTACCCTCAAATGAATGGACAGACTGAATGAATCAACAGGGAATTAGAACAATATCTTTGTATTTTTATAGCAAAGAATCAAGAACAATGGGCAGAATGAATCAAGATGGCAGAATTCTCTCACAACAATGCATTCTCATCTGCCATAAAAAATACTCCTTTCTCCATTATAAAATGCTATTGTCCTCACTTAGGTTTTACTCAAGATACACCCTTGAATGTGTTTGCAAAAGAAATCCAAGCAATGCATCAGGAAACCCAACAGGCAATAGTTCAAGCATAGGAAAGAATGAAAAAACAAGCAGAGAAAAAGAGATCAGAGGCACCATCCAATCAAATTGGGCAGAAAGTATGGCTTTCCACAGAACATTTGAAACTTCCATATCCTTCTAGGAAGTTATCACAAAAGTGGATTGGCCCTTATACAATCATTGACACTATGCCCAATGCTGTTAAATTACTGCTTTCAAAAGAAATCAAAATTCATCCTGTCATCAATGTTTCTTGAGTCAAACCATTCCATGATAAATTACCTGCACAACCCATTATCTGTCCAGATCCAATCCATGTTACTGAAGATTAGGAATTAGAATGGAAAGTTGCTTACATTATGGATTCTAGATTCAAAAAAGGAAAATTGGAGTACTTGGTCCATTGGAAAGGTTTTGATGAAGTGGATTGCACTTGGGAACCCAGTGATCATTTATACAATGTGCCACAAGCTGTCAAAGATTTTCATCAACAACATCTCTCTGCCCCTTGACAAATTGTTTTTCTTTCCCTACAAAATTTTTGTTCTCTATTTCAACCATATGAAAACTTTACAACCTCTGTTTCTATGCCCCACTCTCATCTGGAATCTAAGAGCTAAAGATGGGGTAGTATTATAATTTTATTCTATTTTCTTCATTTTTACTTTATCCTTGCAACTCTTCACATTGTCACATCATGTGACCCTTTCACATCTTCACATCTTCACTATGTCACAAGCCCAGGCTGGTCTAGACTGTTACATCATTTGCCTCATGTTTCATCTTATGTAATTCTAGATCCCTGCTCTTGTTTTGCCATTGATTAGCTTACTGTACTATAGTTTAGGGTCAGTCCATTGTACATGGTCTGTGCACAGTTTAGTAACATATATAAAGAAGAGGTGCAAGCCTGGTTAACTCCAGTCTTGTGCACTTGAGCTTTCTGCTTTCACAAGTCCAAGCCTCTTGCCTCTTTCTCTATATCCTTTGTCTAGTTCTGTTGACTCTAGTTCAAAGCCTTTATCCAGCAGCAATCAGTAGTATTTGAGTGCCCTTAGGCCTCAGAAGTTGTCAGCAGTTTGACACACAAGATCTGTGTCCCAATTTTCAGTTCTATTTCTATTTCAGTTAATACTACCTTAGTTCAAGTTTATTGTCTCCAGACCATTCTGGTATAATTCCATTACCATTTCCACTCTCAGTTACTATTACCATTATTGTTACTATGCCTGTTCCATTCCTATTCCTTGTTTCCCCTTGTTTCATCCTGTTACCCTTTAGTTTCAGTCTAACATGATTGGATATTGTTTTCCCTGATACCTCCATTTATTTCTTAGATATTTAAACATTTGCTTCACTTCTGAGTTTGCACCTGTCTTACTTTGCTACACTTCTAGATAGTTCTACCTCTCTGAGGTATAAGTACTATAGTTCTGTATCTTATACCTTAGTACAAATATTGACAGAAACATCCTTTTATTGTTGTTCTCACTCTAATCAAGCCCTTGGGGTTACTCTGACTCTCCAAATTACTCTGAAGTTTTCAGCATTAAAGTCATTATAGCTTAATGTTGACTTGGGATGAGTGACAACTTTACTGTTGTTACTACTTCTATCAAACCTGAGTCCCCTGACTCACTCCAACTTTCTGGCCCTGCTAGAGATTATAACTAGCCTATTGGCTACCTTTCTTAAGTCTTTATAACTTTGCTTCTTAAAACTGAACTTGATACTCTTTATTTTGTCTGTCTCTCTTGTTGAGCCCTAAGCAAGCTCTCCTCTGCTATTTCTGACCTGCCACAAATCAGGACACCAAGACTATGCAAGGGCATACCACATAAGATGAAGCCAAGTTCTGTTTGACAAAGAACGTGCTACTTGACTACTTAACCATTTTTGGAAATCTCTGAAATTATCTGAAGACCTCTGGAGCTCATATTCCCTTTCAGTGAACTCCAATCTAGTAGTAGTAGTAGTAGCAGTGTTTGAGTTTTGATAATCTGTTACCTTAGTACAAATATCAACATAAACACCCTCTTGTCATTGTCTTTACTCTAATCAAGCCCTAGGGCTTACTCTAACCCTCTGAGTTACTTTAAAGAACCTCTGAGATCAAGTAATATCCTTAAAGGAGTCATAAGATTCCATCTTCATAACTAGGCTTGACTCTTCTTGTTCTGCCTGTCTCTTTTGTTGAGCACTGAGACAGTCCTCTTCTCTACCTCCAACATCTATGTAAATTGAAATACCAGAAAGTGCAAGGGTGCACCACATAAGGTAAATCCAAGTTCTGTTCAATCAACCAATTCTTTCCAAATCCCTTCAAAAGTCTCCAGATATTCCCAGAGTTTCTGAAATATGACCTTTCCTCAGGTTCATGCATCACTAAGGTGCTGGAACTTGACCTTTGCTCCCTAGCAACAAGGGCTTCATTTAGAAAGGAGATTGGTATAAATTTTAACAGTTCATTCATACTCAATATAGATTTTAACAAGTACAATGAATAGAGTTTGGGTAGCAACAACTACTGTAATTATGCTGACAAATGATAAGTAATCTATTTGTGTGGAAATTGATGGAAAGTAATAAAATGATTATGTGTCAGCTGATTAGAAAATAGAATATCTAGGCAAAGAATATAATCAGAGAGCAGCCTAGGTTGGGCTAGAATATGAGAAGAGCAGAAATCTATAGTGAAATGTAAATGAGAAAGCATCTGAGGTATGCAAAGAGTAGAAGCTAAGATGAAGATAAGGGAAAGGAAAGAAAAAAAAGAGGAATTATAGCAAGATCCAAATTCAAATCCAATCTAAGATAAGATTCATGAAAATAAGGGAACTGGGCAAACCCAGGAAAGATTCCAGAGAGATTCACATTAGGTGACTGATGGTCACATGATCACCACTAAGAAAGGAAATAATAAATACTCTTAATAGAATAAGATCACAGATTAGAATTAAGTCAAAAAAGGGATTTCTTGTGCATGATCACATGATGTCACATGACCAGTTCTGGTGCTGAAGTGTCACTTCATAACAGAACTCCAATTACAGGTACTATTAAACTCCAGTATAAACTATAAAAAGCTTATATTTTTCTTGTTATACCAGCATAATCTGGGCTTAAACTCCAGAGATTTCCAGAAGGTCTGGAGGTCTCTGGAAAAGGGTTGAGATGAATTGTGCTGGTTGGAAAGGACATGGCTTCACCTTATGTGGTGCATTCTTGCACTTTACAGTGTTCTAATTTACAAAGGAATTAGTCATGGAGAAAAGGATATTTTTGACACTTGATATGGGGAAACTAGGCAAGATAAGAAGAGTCAAGCCTAGTTAGGGGAATGGGGCCTTACAATTCCTTCAAGGATATTACTCAGCTCCAGAGGGTCAAAGAATAAGCTGGGTAGTTGAACTAGAGTGAGAATAACAACAAGATAAGGATGTTATGTCAATATTTGTACTGAGGTACAAGATACAGGACTACAGTACTTATATCTCAGAGAGGCAGAACTATCTAAAAGTGTAGTGAAGTGAGACAGGTGCAAACTCAGAAGCAAAGCAGATGTCTAAATATCTAAGAAATGAATGGAGATGTCAGGGGAGACAATATTCAATCATGGAGACTGAAACTGAAAGATGACAGGAAGAAGTAAGGGGAAACAAGAAACAGGAATAGCAACAGTAACTGAGGACAGAACTAGGTACAAAGTTATAGTGAAGTGGTCCAGAGAAGGTAAAGTGAAACTAAGGTAGTACTTAACTGGGAACAGAGATAGAACTCAGAAATGGAATAGAGTGGAGTGGAAGTAAAGAGCCAGAGGAGCATATCCTGATGGAAAGGCAGGAATTGTATGAAATGAAATGAAATAGTAACAGAGGGCTGGAGTTGCCTGGAGAGGAGTTAGAGGGCTAGGTTGGCTTACTGGATGTGAGGATATCACATTCCATGCCAATTGGCCAACTTCACTATGTCTTCAGTGCAACTCTGATTGCTTTCATGCTTTAAGCTGTGTATTTCCTAGTTTTCTTTACCTCCATCTTTTCCTACCTAATAATTGTTCTAACTTTACCTATGCTAACTCCATACCATTCCAATATAACTCCATTGTTATGTTCTCGGTGTCAATGTTTCAGCAATAAGAGCTAACCCTAATCAAGGGCTTAGAATGGTGTCGATATCGATGTGAGAATAAAGCAGAGTAGATAGGAGCCCTAGTGAGGCCACTTGTAGTAAGATACAAATGCTCAAGACTGGGGCTTGAGACATGCTAAGGCTATAGTATTTATATAGTACCAAACGGTGCATGGACCAAGACCCTGATGGAAGAATTCCCACAGACCCTAAGGCACCATCAAATGGAAAAAAAGTCACCATGAGAATAGCCAATTGGCTAAAGAGAAATGGTGCTTCTGAAATGGAAGAAGATGGAAATGAAAAGAGGTCAGAAGACATGAGGCTAACCCTATGCTCTGGGTCTAGACCTGTCATGTGACCCATCACGTGACCTGATAAGATAAAAGATTAGATAACCATGTGGAAAGATAAGATAAAGTCACGTGATCAGAAAAATTGAAAAATCAAACTATAACACTACCCCCTTTTTAGGTCTTGGATTCCAGACAAGACACAGCTAATGATACAGCATCTGTGATATTTTCATAAGGTTTGAAGAGCGAATGAAATGATTGAAGGTCCATGGTAAAAAGACGTCGAGGAGCTGAGGGATTTAGCTTGTGAAATTCTTTAATCAGATCTGGAGAGTTGGCTAAATTGTCTTTTGTTTGCCAAGTACGATCATTTTCTCCATATCCAGACCAATGAACCAGATATTCAAGTTGTTTCCCTTTAATACGAGAGTCAACGATGTGATCAACTTCATATTCTTCATGGCCTTTTTCGGTAATAAGAATAGGATCAGGTGTGAGAATGTCTTGTCCATGCAAGGATGGTAAATATGGTTTGATGTGTGAAATGTTAATGGTGGGATGAATATGCATGGTCAATGGCAGTTTGAGACAAACTGCATGGGAAATGACTTCAACAACCGTAAAAGGACCAATCTATTTTCAAGACAACTTTTTTGATGGATAAGGAAGCATGAGATTCTTTGTGGATAATAGCACTTGTTGACCTTTTGTGTACTGAGGTAACATAGTGGTATTTTGTTTTTCCATTTTAGACCTCATTTGTTCTAATGCTTCTTTTACATCTTTGAATGACTTTGACATATCTCGTAGAAAATGAGAGGATGGATTAATTGCAGAGGGAGCTTCGAAACCTAATCGAGGATGATAGGTCTTAGTGATTTCGAAGGGGGATGTTTTCGTAGAGGATGAATATGAGTTATTGTGATGATATTCTGCAATTTTGATCCAATCTACCCAAGTTTCTTGCCGTTTTGCAATAAAGTTATGCAAATATTGTTCCAATTCTCTGTTTATCCATTCTGTTTGACCATCAGTTTTCGGATGATATGCTGTAGACAATTTCTGCTTGATCTGCAGAATATCATTAAGCTGCTTTGTGAATTCTGAGACGAATTGAGGACCGCAATCTGAAACAATAGAAGAAGGAAGTCCATGTCTAGATCAGACATGATCCCTAAATAATTCTGCAACATAAAGCGATGAAAGAGAAGAATGACAAGGAATAAAAACAACTTCTTTTGAGAAACGATCCACTATCACCATAATA
>JBBPKN010000330.1:25383-47042 GCA_038089275.1 Pulveroboletus cf. rosaemariae
AATAGCATCAAATCCTTTTGATGTTGGAAGTCCAGTAATAAAATCCACAGAAATATCTTCCAAAGGTGCCAAAGCAGTAGGAAGAGGTCGTATAGATAAAATGGTTTCAGATCCCTTGGATGTGGTGCATGTTGAACAATGAGAAATGAAAGATGTGACATCTTCATTGAGACCTGGCCAGTAATAATATCGAGATAAAAGTTGTTTGGTGCGAGTTTGTCCTGCATGACTGCCCAAAGGAGAAGAGTGAAAAAGATTAAGAGCTTCTATATGTAATTCTTCAGGAATAAAGATTTGTTTTCTTTCATTTAGATAGATTTTCTGTTCTGAACTATAACACCAGTGAGAAGGCAGATTCAAGTCCACTGATGCTTGTTGTACTTGAGAGAAAAAGGAAGACGATAGAGAGACAATTCAATTGAAAATGTGGGGGGAAAGCATAACGATTTGTTTATTCAGTTCTGGTTTGTTTTCAAAATGGTCTTGTCTTCAAGAGAGAGCATTCGCTCTTCCATTAGAGGAACCCAGTTTATAACAGATCTTGAAATTATATTCAGCAAGCACAGCCTGCCATCTTGCCTGTCAGGGAGACAAATCTTGTGGTCATTTCCAATACTCCAGATTTTTGTGATCTGTTCAGATCTCAAAGGAGTCTCACCCTATTAAATAATAACACCAATCACGCAATGCACAAATGACTGCTAACAATTCTTTGTCATAAATTGGATAGTTTAATTCAGCAGCGTCCAAAGAATGAGAAATATACACTGCTGGTCGCCAGAGACCATCTTCATGTTGATATGATAATACTGCTCCAATGGCAACATCTGAAGCATCTGTTTCAATGCGAACTGGTTTAGTGGAATCAGGATAACACAAGAGAGGTTTGGAAGTAAGGATTTCTTTGAGAGAGACAAACACTGCCATACAGGCCAAAGTCCATTCAAATTTGATATTCTTTCTTGTGAGGGAATTGAGGGGCCTTGTGATATTAGTGAAGTTTGGAACAAATCTTCGATAATAATTGGCTAATCCTAAAAAGGCCTGAACTTGTTTAACTGTTCTAGGAATGGGCCAATTTCAGACTGCGCTAGTTTTATTTAGTTGCATCTGTACCCCCTTTTTAGACATAACCATTCCCAAATAATCTACTTGGGTTTGAGCAAAGTGACATTTTGATGGTTTGAGGAATAGATCATTGTCACATAGACGACCTAACACTTTTGCCACAATTTCCAAGTGCTGGCTTTGACTCTTGTTTCTAGTAAAGATCATGATATCGTCAATATAAATCACCACATGTTCCCATATATCGTGGAAAATGTCATTAACCATTGCTTGAAAGGTACTCGGGGAATTGCACATCCTGAAATACATTACCATTGGTTCAAAAGCCCCTATTGGCATAGTGAATGCTCCTTTCCATTTGTCGCCTTCTTTCATATGAATGTTGTTATATCCCCACCTAAGATCTAAAGTGGTGAACATGTCAGCACCGTTTAACCTATCAATTAGTGTCAATATCAATGGTAATGGATAATTGTTTTTTATGGTATAATCGTTTAGATACCTATAGTCAATTACCATTCTCTTACCACCATCTTTCTTGCTGATAAAGAATATTGGTGAGGTTTGGGGCAATTTTGATGACCTAATGTATCCTTTGGCCATTTCTTTGTCAATAAATTCTCGTACTTCCTTCATTTTGTCATTTGAAAGAGGAATAATACAACCTTTCTTTGGAATGAAGCTTTTTTTTAACTCCACCACATGATCCCATGGCTTTCTGGTTGGCATGCATTCTGATTCGTGTTGCGAGAATACAGGAATAAATTCCCATAATTCCCTCAGTATTTCTTTCTTTAAGTTATTTGCTTCTTCTTCTGTTACTCATCTTGAGATAAGATGCATTTCACAATTTGATGAGCATCTAGGAAAATCAATGGTTTTATTTACCCAATCAATTTCTGGGTTATGTCTTGTGAACCAATCATATTCTATTAGTAAGTCCAGATTTCCTAAAGAAGAAACATAAGCATTTATGCGTTCTCAGTGCCACTTCCTGTTTTTTCCTTTTATAGCTATATAAATAACAACATAGTGAGCAATTTTCCCTATGTTTCCTTCTGTTCTGTCAGTGTTATACACAGTGAGAGGTTTTGGCATATTCTTTTCATACAAACTGTGTTTCCACACAAATTTTTGGTTGATGAATGTTACCAATGCTCCTGAATCAATTATAGCAAAGGTTAGTCCACACAACTCCATTTTTAAACCATCTTTTCCCCTAACTTCCCCATCTATCTTTACACTTACCCCAAGTTCATCTTGTTCTTTTCTGTTAAATAATTTGGCTAGATCTTGTCTTTCTTCACTTCCTATGGCAAATAAATGTCCATTAATATTATTTGACGGAATCAAGCACCCTATTTCTGGGGCCATGCTCGATCGAGATGCTGTCACGGAAGGAACTTTGTTCCATTTCATTTTTCGAACATCAAATGACAAAGGTAAAGAAGAAAATGAATTGCATACTGGGAAATCCGTTTCTAACCTAACAGATTCCCTTAGACTTTTCCCACCTCTTTCTGCTTCCATTCACTTTCAAAGATGTCCTGGAAGTAAGCTCTTGCTTCTTCCATACTTCCCCAGGATGCCGCAGGTATTTCTTGAAATCTGGCTGCATCAGCCATATTATACACTGGTCCTAGTGAAACCGGTTCCACCATTTGCCATCCTTGTGCATTGGGCATGCTAAACTCTGAAAATTTTACAGGCTGCATGTACTGCACCTGTGCTCCTTGTTGCCTCTGTTGCTGCCCCTGAGGCTGGGGTCCTTTACCGAAATTGTTTGAGGGCTGTGGTGCTGCTGGGTTAAAAACCCCATAGCAATCCTTTGCCATGTGCCCTGGCTTACCACACTTGAAACAAGTCTTTACTTGCAAGGCGGCTTGCCTATCTATCTCCATGGGTGCACCATGCCCAGGTTGAGTGCCTACATTTGTGAAATGAGGGGGAGGAGGTCATTGAGGGTTATAGGTGGGTCGGTATTGAGGAGAGGGAGATCCTCACGGATTATTGAATCTAGGGGTGAAAGTGGGGGTACTTCTTTCAATCACCATCCTTTCAAATGATCTTCCCACCTTTCTGACCATACCTGCTAACTCCCCTAAATCATCTGTCATCCCTTGCATGCAGACTTGTTGATAGATCCTGTAATGAATCTGAGATCTCATCAACTTTACCATGTGGTCATCGCTGATCTTCGCATCTACCCTCAAGACTTCAAATTCCTGAAGGTATTTGTCGATCAAGTTCCTTTGACATAATGCCTCTAACTTTTTGAGGGCTTCATGTGTCAGCTCGTCGATGTGAAAGTATTTTCTTAGCTCTTCAGCTATGCCTGCGAAGTCAGGCCATGTGTTTACCCCATATCTTTCCACCACTCCATTTCCTATATTGTAGAAGTCATCTTCTTTCTTGATGTACTTCTCCTGCATGATTTGAGCATATCCCTCCGCTCTTCCTTCCAACCTTGATAGAACCGCAGCTGTCTGCTCACGGTTACTCCTCCACTTCTGTTCTGCATGCCATATGGCCATGCTCGTAAACCATTTCCTCCAGGTCTTCTTTTCTCCATTCCATTTTCCTGGATCAGAGATCTTCTTCAACAATCCTCCCATCTGCATAAGTTTTTCGACCAGTGTTCTGATCAAATCTCCAGTTTCCCCACTCATATTTGTCCCACTCGTAATAGGGGTCGATCACCAGAAGAGGGGCTGGTGGTGTGATGGCCGGGGTTCTGTTTCGATATGAACTGGCTCTGATAGGATTGAACCTAACTCCGTCAATTCTCCTTCTTGCAAGCTGCTTGTGTAAGGGTCGAAGTTGGACAGCTTGAATTACTGTCTTGGGGGTACAGGAAACGGTCTTTAGTGCGGATGATGGATGGAGTGATCGGAGCCTATCTGTGGTTGCAACCTTTCTATCCCTTCCTCTTTTCTCCTGAAAATCCTTCCTTGTTTGTTTGTCGAATGTGTCAAATCTTCTTTGAAACGACTGTCTTCCAAACTCATTGTCTTCAAATCCTAAAACTGCCTCAAAGATAAATTCTTTTAACTGATCTTCATGTCCCCAAGAATACTCCTTTTTCATCTGTTTTGGTATGCGCCCTTGACTAGTAATAGTAGTCTTGAGCAAGTGTTATGTTCTTGGTGTCGATGTTTCAGTGATAAGAGCTAATCCTAATCAAGGGCTTAGAATGGTGTCGATATCAATGTGAGAATAAAGCAGAGTAGATAGGAGCCCTAGTGAGGCCACTTGCAGTAAGATACAAATGCTCAAGACTGGGGCTTAAGATGTGCTAAGGCTACAGTATTTATACAGTATCAAACAGCACACGGACCAAGACCCTGATGGAAGAATTCCCACAGACCCTGAGGCACCATCAAATGGAAAAGAAGTCATCATGAAAATAGCCAATTGGCTGAAGAGAAATGGTGCTTCTGAAATGGAAGAAGATGGAAATGAAAAGAGGTCGGAAGACATGAGGCTAACCCTATGCCCTGGGTCTAGACCTGTCATGTGACCCATCACATGACCTGATAAGATAAAAGATTAGATAACCACGTGGAAAGATAAGATAAAGTCACATGATCAGAAAAATTGAAAAATTGAACTATAACATCCATAGTTTCTCTAATCTCACTTCCTGTTCCTGTTTCTTTGTGCCTCACTTCTCCCTGTCATTATTTAGTTTCAATTTAACATTATTCAATGTTGTCTTCTCTGACATCTCCATTTGTAACCAGAAAGCATTGGCACCTGCTTTGCTTATGAGACAACTTCTTTCATATCTCCATTCCCTTCTTAGATAATCTGCCTCCCTGAGGTATAAGTACTGAAAGCTCCATATCTTGTACTTCAGTTTAGATATCAATCATAATATAATGTTACAATTCCCTCAGACCCCCTTCTGCCTCACAACTTGATGTCATGCCCTATCCTAAGTCTCACAACTTACTCCACAACTCAACATTGTATCTTTTGTTGGAAAAAGCTCTATGGCCTATCCCAGACCTCCAATAATTTCTGACCCCTCTGTAAATTGGGGAACCCAGTACTAGCATAAGGGTGCACTACATAAGGTAAAGCCAAGCCCTGTCCACTCTGGAATTATCCAGAGTACCCCCAAAGTACATCATGACTTTATAATAGTATATCCAAACTCCCACTTGTGCTGGTACTGCTATCATGTCTATCCATGTAACTAGAGCTTACTCTCATGCTATCCTAGATCAGTTCAAGGGTTTCTCTACCTGCCATACCCCAGGCTCAGCCTCACAAGCTCCTACTCTCTTCTACTTATCCACACCTAGTGCTCTAGTTAATGAAGCCTCTGATGGTTCCAAGGTTCCCCAACCTCCCCACACCCCTGACAACCATGGTACCCAGCCAGGAGTACCAGATGAACCCAGAGATGATCTCTCTGATAGATATTCTGATATCTCAGAGAATAACCCAGAATCTTTTCCAGATCTGGAATCTATTCCCATATATCATAATACTATCACTGATCTTGCTAGTGCCATTCATGGATTAGCTTGCTCTTCCTGTCATGCCCCTGAAACATCACAGTGTACTAAAGTATGTGAACTGGACCAGTTCAATGGAACTGATCTCCGAAAGCTCCACATTTTTCTAATGCAATGCAAATTAAACTTCCAGGATCATTCCAAAGCCTTTGCCAATGACTGAGCCAAGGTCACTTATGCTCAGTCCTACCTTAAGGGCATGACATTGGAATGGTTTGAGCCTGACCTCCTTCTAACTGAAAACCCTGACTTTTATCCCTTGTGGATGGACAATTATAAGGAGTTTGTTCAGGAACTTCAGACCAACTTTAGACCCCATGACCCAGTTGGAGATGCAGAGCACCAGCTAGACCAGTTGACTATGAAGGATGGTCAATGAATCAACAAATATGTAGTTGAGTTTAACAGAATTGCATCTCAAGTCTGGGATTATGGAGAAGGCACCCTCCACCACTACTTCTATAATGGTCTCCCAGACCACATTAAAGATGATTTTTCCCACATTGGCAAGCCCCTGACACTCATTGAGCTGCACCAGCTGGCTTAGACCATTGACACTTGTTACTGGGAGCACAAATCTGAAATCAACTGACAAGGGAAATTGTCTCACCCATCCAAATCATCTGATAAACCCTTCATATCCTCTGCTTTAACCTCTGGCCCTAATGAATCAAGGAACAAGTCAGCTACTTCCTCCGGCTCCTCCAAGTTATCCATTCCCCAGAAACAGGACTTATTATCCAAGCTTGGTAAGAATGGTAAGCTCACTACTGAAGAATGCAAGCATCAACTGGAGAATTACCTCTGTTTGTTCTGTGGTATCATGGAACATATAGCAAAGAACTGCCCCAAGTTTTCCTCCAAGGTGATCAAAGCTCATGCTGCCAAAATCTCTACCCCAGAAACCAAACCAGAGGCCTCTATCTCAGAGGTGAAAAAATAGTCTGCAGCCTCCATGACTCTGCACAGGCTGGAAGTTGTGTTGATTCTTCCTGTGCTTTACTGGAGGTTAGACTTAATGCATCTGTTCTTTTAGATAATGCTTTACTTATGCCTCTTGTCACCCTTGTTTCACATGAAATACCTTTGTTTTCCACCCTGATTGACTCTGGTTTTTCAGATTGCTTCATAGATACCAAGTTAGTCAGTACTTACAATCTTCTAACTTATTCTGTTTCTCTGTTGCAGCTCTGACTTTTTGATGGCTCTTCCAATTCTATGATTACAAATGCCATTGATCTTTCTGTTTGTTTTGAATCTGGTGATATCACTCTGATAAAATTCTATGTCACTCTGTTGAATGGATCTAGTTCTCTTGTTCTAGAATACAACTGGCTTGCCCACTACAATCCATTGATTGACTGGATATCAAGTTATATTTTATTCTGATCATCTGAACCAAACATGCCAATATCCCCAAGCTTACCTCCACAGCCTCCAGTTTCTCTGACCCAAGCTGACTCTGAACCTAACTCACCATGTTCCCCTGACCCCAAACCTCTGTTGATCAAGCTACTTAGCTCATTAGCATTTGCACATGCCTGTAACCTTGATGGCTTGGTCCCATTTTATCTGCAGCTCTGATCCCTGAAGAGTCATCTCCATTTCACTTCCATTGCCCCTCCTCCAGACAACCTTTCTGGTGTTCCTCAGGAATACCATGACTTTGCTGATATCTTTAGCAAAAGCAAAACATCTACTCTTGCCTCTTATTACAAGTTTGACCTAATGATCGATCTGGAAAAAGGCACCTCACCATCTGTTGGCACCACCTATTCTCTGTCACCCTCTGAGCTTGAAGCACTCAGGATTTTCCTAGATGAACATCTAGCTACCAGTTTTATCTGACCCTTTACATCTGCTTATGCTGCCCCTGTTCTCTTTGTCCATGTTATGAATATTGTGACATACTCTGGAGTGGACAGGGCTTGGCTTCACCTTATGTGGTGTGCCCTTATGCTAGTACCAAGTGCCCCAATTTACAGAGGGATCAGAAAGTATTGGAGGTCTGGGATAGGCCATAGGGCTTTTTCCCAACAAGAGGTATGACATCAAGTTGTGGAGTAAGTTGAGGGACTTAGGGTAGGGTATGATGTCAAGTTGTGAGGCAGGAGAGGTCTGGGGGAATTGTAATGTCATGTTATGGTTGATATTCAAACTGAAGTACAAGATACAGAACTACTGTACTTATATCTCAGAGAGGCAGATTATCTATGGAGGAAACAGAGATATGAAAGGAGTTGTCTCATAAGTGAAGCAGGTGCCAATGCATTCTGGATATGAATGAAGATGTCAGAGAAGACAATGTCAAATAATGTCAAACTGAAACTAAGTGATGACAGGGAGAAGCACAGCACAAAGAAACAGGAACAGAAAGTGAGGTTGAAGGAACAATGGAGTTGTATCAGAATGGTACGGAGTTAGAATAGGTAAAGTTGTAATCAATTATTAGGTAGGAAAAGATGGAGATAAAGGGAACTAGAAAACATGCAGCTTAAAGTGTAAAAGCAACCAGAGTTGCACCAGAGACATAGCAGAGTTGATCCATTGGCACAGGATGTGACAGTATTCCCCTCTTAAGGCCTGAACCCCTGAAGGCTGTGAAGCACATGCTCTTGATGAATAAGTAAGCAGAGCAGGCATCAGAGTTTAGCTGGCCAGAAATCCATAAAAGCAAATACCACCCCAGAGACTTCCACACTAGTATCCCTTATCATGTCTTCATTCACTGACATTCACACCTGGTCTGATGAGCACCTGGAGGAGCATGTCAAAGACAAAGAGGAGCTTGGTGACATGAAGTACACTGAGCAAAAGCAGTGGGGAAAAGTGAGAAGAGAGAAGGAGGCTCAGAAGAAAGCAGAGGAGGCTTGGAAAGCAGTGACAGTGGTTCAAAAACAGGTGAGTATTGGAAATGGGGTCAGGACCTAGTACTCAAAAACTGGCTTAGGTGGAGGAACTTCACCAAGCCCAGGTGGGGTTGAGTAGCAGCAATGGCAAAAGAAGAGCAAAAGAGGGACCAGGGAGCCGGAGGTGCAACAACTGGAAACTGAAGTGCCAGGTGGGTCCAGGCAAGTCAACATCATGACTTGCTTGTATAGGGGCAAAGGTGAGGTGTGACTGCCCTGGCCAGGAGAAGCCAGAGAGAAAGCAGAGATGAAAGGTGGGAGAGGAAGGGGTGTCCAATAGCAGGGCAGACTCAGAGGAGACAGAGGAGGGTCTTTGACAGGTGGCTGAGGGCTATTGCCTGATGGAGGCATTAATAAGGGAGGTGGGTGGGAAGATACAGTGAGAGGCCAAATGCAAGAACTGGCTGCTGGAGCAGCTGGTTGATGTATTGGGAATGGCATGGGTGGAGGAGACTGGAGAAGCCAGGAGTTCAGGGAGTGAGGATGGGGAGGTGGACAAGGTGGCAGCAGAGCTGTCAGAACTTTGTGTGGAGGTTGGCAAAATTTCCATGGTAGACAAGGAGATCAAAAAGGCAATCTTAGAATAGGTAGAGGATCTTGTGACTAGATCACTAGATCCACTACTCAGTTGGTTAATCATAAAATGGCCTGGGTTTGTCCAGGTAACAGAGATGAAACTCCTCAATGATCTCAGAAGCATGCACTAATTTAGTGGCAAGGAGCCATGAGGTCTCCTCATCAGTATCCTCATAACCTAACCACTTAATCAAATATAGTAATTTGCAGTTCCTTTGCCTACAATCTATCTTTAAGTCTAGGATTTTGGAGATCTCAAACTCCAGTTCACCATTGATCTCAACTGGTGGTGGGGGTGGTTGCATGCAATCTGGGATCACATTGGGGATAGAGGGTTCAAGTTGAGAAACATGAAAGACTGGATGAATGAACTTCATGTTTTCTGGGAGATGAAGTGTGAAGGATAGTGAGCCTGCCTGAGTGATAATGGAATATGGACCTAAGTTCTTTTCAGCAAGTTTCTTGGATGGCCATGTAGTCCTGAAGTACTTAGCTCTGACAAATACCTGGTCACCTACTTTAAAGTCCAGTGCCAGAGATCATCAGGCATCTGCAGGTCCTTGGTATCTGACTTGGGTGGCAGCTATTTCTTCACAAAGGAAGGTGTGAAGAGAGTCAAGGTCAATGGCGTATTCTTGAGCTTAAGTAGAGGTGAGATCACATTCCAGGTGCATGGAGATGTTTGGATGGTAGCCCTTGTTTGTGAAGAAAGGGAAAACACCTGTGGTAGCATTAGGTTATTGTTATAAGCAAACTCCACAAGGGGCAGGAGTTTGGACCAGTTGTCCTGCTGATAGTTGCAATAAATACATAGATACTGCTCCAGGGTTTGATTCATTCACTCAGTTTGACCATCACCCTTCAGATGATACCTGGAGGTGAAGTGGAGATGGATATTGAGGGCTTGACCCAGAGAATGGAAGAAATGGGAAATGAACTCAGAACCTCAATTGGAGGTAATATGGGAGGAAACTTCATGTTTGGAAAACACATGGAGTAAAAAGAGTTTAGCAAGCTCTGGGGAGGTTACCTTGTTGTTTGTAGAGATGAAGATGCACTGCTTTGATAGACAATCTACAACAATGAGGATGGCAGAGTAACCAGAGGAAGCTGGGAGCTGTTTGATGAAATCCATAGAGATGGAATTCCATGGCTTTTCTAAAATGGGGAGCTGCTTGAGGAAACTGTAGGGTTTGTGATGGGGTATCTTGGCATGGGCACAAGCTATACATGAAGAAACATATTCCTTGACAAATGCTTGAATGCCAGGCCAGGTATACTCTTGGTGAATGAGCTCTAGTGTCCAATTCTGACCAAAGTGTCCAAATAAGGGGTGGTCATGCTTGTAGTGGAGAACCTGGAGGTGGAGGTCAGAAGCATCAGGGACATAGATGCAGTTGTCCAGACACAAGAAACCTCCTGGGTCTCTAGACCAATGAGAGTCAGATGAGAGAGTACTGGAAAAGTGGGTAGAGGCAGTGGAGTCAGAAGGGAGTGCTGAGATGATGTCACAATAAAGGGTTTCAATGTCAAAGAGGGATGTGGACTGGAATACTGGAGATACTAGGAAGGAAGCCTGGAGGGATGCAGCAAGTTGTTTCTGTGTGAACATGGGCTGGAAGTTTGCAGATTGACAAGGCCATAGTTGCTATTCCCCTCTCTGGAATAGATGTCCCACTATCTAGTTAATGCATCAGGTTTAGCACTTAAATGGCCAGGGTGAAAATGGATGATTAGATTAAACTGAAAGAGAAACTCTGACCATTGGGCTTGCTGATGGGTCAGAAGTTTAGACATAGCAAAATATTCCAGGTTCTTGTGATCAGTAACAACATTCACTGGAGAACCAGAACCTTCGAGATAATGATGCCAGGTCTTAAACACAGTGAAAATAGCAAGAAGCTCCTTATCATGGGTATTATAGTTGAGTTCTGGTGCAGTGAGCATACATGAATAGAAAGCAACAGGGCAGACCTTATTACCTGGACACTGGAGTAAGAGAATTCCAGCGATTGTGTAGTTGAAGGCATTAGTCTCAACAATGAGAGGAGCATTGGGGATCCAATGGGTCAAAATAGAAGCAGAAGTAAAAGCATCCTTGAGGTGCTAGAAAGCAGTGTGACAAAAAGCATTGAAATCCCAACAAGCAGACTTGCAGGTGAGACAAGTCAGGGGAATGATGATGTCAGAGTAGCCCTGGATAAAGCAGTGATAGAAGTTAGCAAAACCAAGGAAGGACTGGATATCTCTAATCTTGCAAGGCTCAGGCCAATCCAGAATGGATTAAATCTTGTCAGAGGACATTGTGAGCCCAGAAGAAGAGAGCAGATATCCAAGATACTTAGTGAAATCAGTATAGAATTTGCATTTCTTGGGTTTGGCAAAGAGGCCATGCTTCTGGAGGCAGCAGAGGACTTTATAGACATGCTTGGTATAAGATGTCCAGTCAGTGGAGAAAATTAGGATCTCATTCAAATAAATAATTATCAAAACATCAAGAAGATTGGCAAAGATAGAATTGATGAACCACTGGAAAGCTGCAGGGGCATTGGTGAGCCCAAATGGCATAACAAGCCACTTGTAGGAGCCATAGCACATATGAAAGGAGGTCTTCCACTTGTTGCCCTCAGCAATGTGAATTAAATGGTAAGCATGCCTAAGGTCAAGTTTGGTATAGATGGTTGCACAGCTTGGAGCATCAAGGAGATCAGAGATGCACAGAAGGGGGTAGCAGTCTTTCTTTGTGATCTTGTTGAGTCCTCAGAAATCTACACACAACTGGAGGGATCCATTCTTCTTCCAGATGAAGAGGACAGGGGCAGTGTAAGCAGATATGGAGGGTTGGACAAAACCAGTAGCAAGATGTTTGTCTAGGAAAGTCCTAAGTGCTTCAAGCTCAGAGGGTAACAGGAAATAGGTGGTGCCAATAGGTGGTGAGATGCCTTTTTCCAGATTGATCTTCAGATCAAACTTGCAGTAAGGGGCAAGAGTAAACATCTTGCTTTTGCTAAACACATTGGCAAAGTCATGGTATTTCTGAGGAACACTAGAAAGGTCAGCTGGAGGAAAAGTAATGGAAGTGGAATGGAGATGACTCTCCAGGAATTGAAGCTGCAGATAGAATGGGACTAAGCCATCAAGGCTACAGGTACATGTGAACACTAATGAGCTGAGTAGCTCAATTGACAGAGGTTTGGGGTCATGGGAACATGGTGAATCAGGTTCAGAGTCAGCTTGGGTCAGAGAAACTGGAGGCTGCAGAGGTGAGCTCAGGGATATTGGCATGTTTGGTTTGAATGATCAGAATGAGATATGACTTGATACCCAGTCAATCAACAGATTGTAGTGGGCAAGCCAGTTGTGTCCTAGAACAAGAGAACTAGATCCATTTAACAGAGTGACATAGAATGTCATTAGAGTGATATCACCAGTTTTAAAACAAACAGAAAGATCAATGGCATTTGTAATCATAGAATTGGAAGAGCCATTAAAAAGTTGGAGCTGCAATGGAGAAACAGAATAAGTTGGAAGATTGTAAGTACTGACTAACTTGGTGTCTATAAAGCAATTTGAAGAACCAGAGTCAATCAGGGCAGAAAATGAAGAAATTTCTTGTGAAACAAGGGTGACAAGAGGCATAAGTGAAGCATTATCTAAAAGAATGGACATGTTAAGTCTAATCTCCAGTAAAGCATGGGAAGGATCAATGCAACCTCCAGCCCATGCAGAGTCACAGAGGCTATAGACTATTTTTTCACCTCTGAGATAGAGGCCTCTGATTTGGTTTCTGGAGTGAAGGTTTTGGCAGCACAAGCTTTGACCACCTTGGAGAAAGACTTGAGGCAGTCCTTTGCTATATGCCCTGCAATACCACAGAACAAACAGAGGTAATTCTCCAGTCGACACTTGCATTCTTTGGTAGTGAGCTTACTGTCCTTACCAAGCTTGAATGATAAGTCCTGTTTCTGGGAAATAGATAACTTGAAGGAGCCAAAGGAAGTAGCTGACTTTGAAATGCAACTAGAGATGTGTTGACTGAATCTTAACACCTAAGCTTGGTGTGTGCTTTCTGATCTGATTCTGAGTAGAGCTTTTATGCTAGTAGCTCTGAACTAGGCAAGAGTAATGAAAAGATAAGAGCCAAGAGGGAACTAGAACTGGAAGGTTCAAGTGCACAAGACTGGGAAAACCCAGGCTTGAACAGACCTCCTTTTATATTGTTACATACTGTGCACAAACCATGTAACTGGTGCTGGCCCTGAAGTACTGTACAGTAAGCCATTCAATAGCAATAAGAGAGTGGAGATCTAGAAATACATGAGGCAAATATGAGGTGTGACATCAGAGTCTAGATTGCTCTAGAGTTGTGCCATGTGAAGATGTGAAAGGTGACAGGGTGAAATGGTGAAGATGTGAAGATGTGAAAAGGTCATGTGATGTGACAATGTGAAGAGTTGCAATAGTAAGAAGATAAGTCCAAAAAGAGTAAAAATGAAAAAGTGCATTATAACAGACTTATTCCTTGATTCATTAGGGCTGGAGGTTGAAGCGGAGGATATGGCAGATTTATCAGAGGACTTGAATGGATGAGACAACTTTCCTTGTCAGCTGATTTCAGATTTGCACTTCCAGTAATAAATGTCAATGGTCTGAGCCAGCTGGCACAGCTCAATGAGTGTTGATGGCTTGCCAACATGGGAAAGATCATCTTTGATACAGTCTGGAAGACCATTATAGAAATAGTGGTGAAGGGCACCTTCTTTGTAATCCCAGACTTGAGATGCAATTCTGTTAAACTCAACTATATATTTGTTGATTCGTTGACCATCCTTCATAGTCAACTGGTCTAGCTGGTACTCTGCATCTCCGACTGGGTCATGGGGTCTGAAGTTGGTCCAGAGTTCCTGAACAAACTCTTTATAATTGTCCATTCACAAGAGGCAGAAGTCAGGATCTTTAGTAAGGAGGTCAGGCTCAAACCATTCCAATGCCATGCTCTTAAGGTAGGACTGAGCATAAGTGACCTTGGCTTGGTCATTGGCAAAGCTTTGGGACAATCCTGGAAATTTAATTCATATTGCACCAGAAAAATGCAGAGCTTCTGAGAATCAGTTCCATCAAACTGGTCTGGTTCCTGTACTTTGGTATGCTGTGATGTTTCAGGGATATGACATGAAGAGCAAGCTAATCCATGAATGGCACTAGTGAGATTGATAATAGTATTATTGTTATAATGCACTTTTTCATTTTTACTCTTTTTGGACTTATCTTCTTACTACTGTAGCTTTTCACATTGTCACATCACATGACCTCTTCACATCTTCACACTTTCACCTTCTCACCTCTTCATATTTCACCTCTTCACAAGGCACAGGTCTAGAGCAATCTAGACTATAATGTCATTTCTTATATTTGCATCATGTATTTCTAGGTCCCCACTCTCTTTATGCTATTGAATGGATTATTATACACTACTTTAGAGCCAGTACCATTTACATGGTCTGTGCACATTATGTAGCAATATATAAGGAGGTAATATATAAGGAGGTCAGCTCAAGCCTGGGTTTTCCCAGTCTTGCACACTTGAACCTTTCTGTTCTTGTTATTCTTGGCTCTTATTTCTCTTTACTCTTTTGCCTAGTTTGAAGCCACTAGTCTAAAAGCTTCACTCAGGATCTAGGAATCAGCACATACCAAAAGTTAGGTG
This sequence comes from Pulveroboletus cf. rosaemariae, assembly GCA_038089275.1. Classification (NCBI taxonomy): domain Eukaryota; kingdom Fungi; phylum Basidiomycota; class Agaricomycetes; order Boletales; family Boletaceae; genus Pulveroboletus; species Pulveroboletus cf. rosaemariae. The sequence goes on from JBBPKN010000330.1 coordinate 40,170, forward strand.
TTTTAGGTTAATGCATCAAGTTGTTGCATTTCAGTCATGGTAAATGGAAATAGATTTCAGATCTGGAAAAAATTCAGGGTTATTCTCTGGAATATCAGAATATCCATTGGAGGGGTCATCTCTGGGTTTATCTGATACTTCTGGCTGGGTACCATGGTTGTCAGGGATGTGGGGAGATTGAGAAGCCTTGAAATCATCAGGGGCTTCATCAACTGGAGCACTAGGTGTGGATGAGTGGGAGGGAGCAGGAGCCTGTGAGGCTGAGCCTGGTGCACAGTGAGCAGAAAAACTCTTGAACTGATCTAGAATAGCACAAGAGCAAGCTCTAATTACATGAATAGACATGATAGCAGTACCAGCACAAGCAGGAGTTTGAATATACTGTTATGAATATTGTGACATACTCCAGAGTGGACAGGGCTTGGCTTCACCTTATGTGATGTGCCCTTATACTAGTACTGAGTGCTCCAATTTATGGAGGAATCAGAAACTATTGAAGGTCTGGGATAGGCTATAGGGCTTTTTCCCAACAAGAGGTATGATGTCAAGTCATGGAGTAAGTTGAAGGACTTAGGGTAGGGTATAATGTCAAGTCATAAGGCAGGAGAGATCTAAGGGGATTGTAATGTCATGTTATGGTTGATATTCAAACTAAAGTACAAGATACAGAACTACAGTACTTATATCTCAGGGAGGCAGATTATCTAAGAAGGGAATGGAGATATGAAAGGAGTTGTCTCATAAGCAAAGCAGGTGCCAATGCATCCTGGATATAAATGGAGATGTCAGAGGAGACAACATCGAATAATGTCAAACTGAAACTAAATAATAACAGGGAGAAGCACAGCATAAAGGAACAGGAACAGAAAGTGAGGTTGAAGAAACAACAGAGTTGTATCAGAATGGTACAGAGTTAGCATAGGTAAAGTTGTAATCAATTATTAGGTAGGAAAAGATGGAGGTAAAGGGAACTAGGAAACATGCAGCTTAAAGCATAAAAGCAACTGGAGTTACACCAGAGACATAGCAGAGTTGACCCATTGGCACAGAATATGACAGTTTAGAAGAAGGACAGATCCCTCTGGTTGTGTGTAGATTTCCAAGGACTCAACAAGATCACAAAGAAAGACTGCTACCCCCTTTCATGTATCTCTGATCTCCTTGACACTCCAGCTGTGCAACTATCTATACCAAACTTGACCTTAGGCATGCTTATCATTTAGTTCACATTGCTGAGGGTAATAAGTTGAAAACCTCTTTCTGTATGCACTATGGCTTGTATGAGTGGCTTGTCATGCCATTTGAGCTCATCAGTGTTCCTGCAGCTTTTCAGCAGTTTGTCAATTCTATCTTTGCTGATCTTCTTGATGTTTTGGTGATTATTTATTTGAATAATATCCTAATTTTCTCTGCTGACTGGACATTTCATACTGAGTATGTCCAAGAAGTCCTCCACCACCTTCAGAAACATGGCCTCTTTGCCAAACCAGAGAAATGCGAATTCCATACCAATTCCACTAAGTATCTTGGGTACCAACTCTCTCCTTCAGGGCTCACTATGTCCCCTGAAAAGGTTCAATCTATCCTGGATTGGCCTGAGCCTTGCAAAGTCCAAAATATTCAATTTTTTCTTGGTTTCACTAATTTCTATTGCCACTTCATCTGGGGCTACTCTGACATTATTGTTTCCCTGACTCACCTTACCCACAAGTCTGCTTATTGGGATTTCAATGCTTCTTGTCATGCTGCTTTCCAGTGCCTCAAGAACACTTTTACTTCTGCTCCTATTCTGACCCATTGGATCCCCAATGCTCCTCTTATTGTTGAGACTGATGTCTCAGACTATGCAATCACCAGAATCCTCTTACTCCAGTGCCCAGATTGTTATAATGCACTTTTTCTTTTTTTCCTTCTTTTGGCATTTTCATATCACTATTGTAGCTCTTTACTATGTCACACCTTCACATATTTCACCTTTTCACATTTCACTTCTTCACATGTCACGGATCTAGAGTAATCTAGATTCTGGTGGCATAACTCATGTTTACCTGCTGTAGTTCTAAGGTTCCTGCTCTTCTTTTGCCATTGGTTGGCTTACTATACTTTATTTAGGGCCAGTACCATTTACATGGTCTGTGCACATACTATAGCAATATAAAAGAAGGTCTGCTCAAGCCTGGGTGTTTCCCAGTCTTGCACATTTGAACCCTTTAGTTCTACAAGTTCCTTGGCTCTTACTGCTCTCTTATCTTTGCCTAGTTCTTGTTGCTCTAGGTTCAAAGCAACTGCTCAGGATTATCTGCACACACCAAGGCTAGATGTTTAGGTTTTAGGTCAACACATCAGCAGCTGCATTTCACAGATGATGCAGTCCACCCTGTCACTTTCTATTCATGTATGCTTACTACACCAGAACTCAACTATGATATCCATGATAAGGAGCTTCTTGCTATTTTCACTGTGTTCAAGACCTGGCATCATTACCTCAAAGGTTCCAGTTCTCCAGTGAATGTCATCACTAATAACAAGAACCTGATATATTTTGCTATGTCTAAGCTTCTGACCCATTGGCAAGCCTGGTGGTCAAAGTTTCTCTCTCAGTTTTATCTGATTATCCATTTTTGCCCTGGTTATTTAGGTGCTAAACCTGATACTTTAACTAGATGCTGGGACATCTATTCCAGAGAGGGGAATAGTGACTATGCCCTCATCAATTTGCATAACTTCTGGCCTATGTTCATGCAGAAGCAACTCACTGCATCTCTCTGAGCTACCTCCCTAGTATCTCTGGTATTCCAGTCTGCATTCCTCTTTGACATTGAAACCCTCCATCATGACATCCTCTTGGCACTCCCTTCTGATTCCACCACCTCTACCCACTTTTCCAGTATTCTCTTGTCTGACTCTTGTTGATCTAGAGACTCAGAAGGCTTCTTGTGTCTGGACAACTGCATCTATGTCCCTGATGCCTCTGACCTCCACCTTCAGGTCCTCTGCTACAAGCATGACCACCCCTTATCTGGACACTTCAGTTAGAATCAGATACTGGAGTTTATTTACTGAAAGTATACCTGGCCTGGCATTTAAGTATTTGTCAAAGAGTATGTTTCTTCATGTACAACTTGTGCCTGTGCCAAGGTACTCTGTCACAAACCCTACAGTTTCCTCAAGCAGCTCCCCATTCCAAAAAAGCTGTGGAATTCCATCTCTATGAATTTCATCAAACAGCTCCTGGCTTTTTCTGATCACTCCACTATTCTTGTTGTTGTAGATCATCTATTGAAGCAGTGCATCTTCATTCCTACAGATGACAAGGTGATCTCCCCAGGGCTTGCTAAACTCCTCTTACTCCATGTTTTCTCCAAACACAGAGTTCTCTCCCACATCACCTTCAATCAAGATTTTGAGTTTATTTCCCATTTCTTCCATTTCCTGGGTCAAGCCCTCAAAATCTGTCTCCATTTCACCTCCAGGTATCATCTGGAGGGTGACAGTCAAACCAAGTGAATGAACCAAACCCTGGAGCAGTATCTATGTGTTTATTGCAACTATTAGCAGGACAACTGGTCCAAACTCCTGCCCCTTGTGAAGTTTGCTTATAACAATACCCCTAATGCTACCACAGGTGTTTTCCCTTTCTTTGCTAACAAGGACTACCATCCAAACATCTCCATGCCCCTGGAATGCAATCTCACCTCTACCTAAGCTTAAGAATATGCCATTGACCTTGATTCTTTCCATGCCTTCCTTTGTAAAGAAATAGCTGCCACCCAAGTCAGATATCAAGAACTCATAGATATCTGATAATCTCCAGCACCAAACTTTAAAGTAGGTAACCAGGTATTCATGAAGGCTAAATACTTCAGAACTACATGGCCAGCTAAGAAACTTACCAAAAAGAACTTAGGTTCTTATTCCATTATTGCTCAGGTAGGTTCACTATCCTTTACACTCCATTTTCCAGAGAACATGAAGTCTGTTCACCCAGTCTTTCATGTTTCTCAACTTGAACCCTCTGTCCCCAACATAATCCCTGATTGTGTGCAATCACTCCCACCACCAGTCAAAATCAACAGTAAACTGGAGTTTGAGATCTCTGAAATCCTAGACTCAAAGATAGATCATAGGTAAAGGAACTGCAAATTACTATATTTGATTTAGTGGTTAGATTATGAGGATACTGATGAGAAGACCTCATGGCTCCTTGCCACTGAATTAGGTCATGCTTTGAAGATTATTGAGGAGTTTCATCTCCATTATCCAGACAAATCTGGGTCATCTTATGATTAACCAACTAAGTAGTGAATCTAGTGATCTAGTCACAAGATCCTCTATTTACTCTAAAATTACCTTTTTAACCTTCTTGTCTACCACTGAAATTCCACCAACTTCTGTGGAAAGTTCTGACAGCTTCACTGCCACCTTGTCAACCTCCCTGTCCTTGCTCCCTGAACTCCTGGCTTCTCTGGTCTCCTCTACCCAGGTCTTTTCCAACACATTAACCAGCCACTTCAGCAGTTGGTTCTTGTGTTTTGCCTTCTGCTGTATCTCCCCACCCACCTTCTTTATTGACACCTCCATCAAATGACAGCCCTCAGCCACCTGCTAAAGACCCTTCTCTGTCTCCTCTAAGTCTGCCCTGCTATTAGATACCCATTCCTCTCCCATTTTCCATTTTTGCTTTCTCTCTGGCTTCTTCTGGCTGGGGCAGTCATACCTCACCTTTGCCTCTATACAGGCAAGGCATGATGTCAACTTGCCTGGGCCCACCTGGCACTTCAGTTCCTGGTTGTCATACCTCTGGCATTCTGGTCCCTTTTCCACTCTTCTCTTGCCATTGCTGCTACTTGACCTCACCTGGGCTTGGCAAAGTCCCTTCATCTAAGCCAGGTTTGAGTGCTAGGTCCTGATCACACTTCCAGTACTCACCCATTTCTGAACTGCCTTCACTGCTTTCTGAGCCTCCTCTGCTTTCTTTCAAGCCTCCTTCTCTCTTCTTACTTTTCCCTGCCACTTCTGCTTGGCATACTTCATGTCACCAAGCTCCTCTTTGTCTTTGACACACTTCTTCAGGCACTCATCAGACCAGGTATGAATGTCAGCAAATAAAAACATGATAAAAGCAACTAGTGTAGAGGTCTCTGGGATGGTATTTACTTTTATGGTTTTTGAAACACAGCTGCTAATGCATTTGACCTAAACTAACACCTATCCTTGATATGTGCTTTCTAATCCTGAGTAGTGACTTTGAACTAGAGTCACAATAACTAGGCAAGAGTAATGGAGAAGTAAAAGCCAAGGAACTTGTAGAATTGGAAGGTTCAAATGCATAAGACTGAAAAAACCCAGACTTGAGCAGACCTCCTTTTATATTGTTATAGTATGTGCACAGACCATGTAAATGGTGCTGGCCCTAAATAATGTATAGTAAGCAGACCAATGGCAAAAGAAGAGCAGGGACCTTAGAAATACAGCAGTCAACCATGAGTTATGACAGCAGAGTCTAGATTGCTCTAGACTTGTGACATGTAAAGAAGTGAAATGTGAAAAGGTGAAAAGGTGAAGGTGTGAAAATGTGAAAGATGTGAAGATTTGAAATAGTCATGTGATGTGACAATGTGAAGAGCTACAGTGTTGAGAAACAAATGCCAAAGAAGGAAAAAATGAAAAAGTGTATTATAACAGTTTTCTGGCCAGCTAAACCCCAATGCCCACTCTGCTTACTTATTCATCAAAAGCATGTGCTTTACAGCCTTCAGAGGTTCAGGCCTTAAAAGGGAAATACTGTTATATTCTGTGCCAACAGACCAACTCTGCTATGTTTCTGGTACAACTCTGGTTACTTTCACACTTTAAGCTATATATTTTCTAGTTCCCTTTACCTCCATCTTTTCCTACCTAATAATTGTTCCAACTTTACCTATGCTAACTCCATACCATTCTGATACAACTTCATAGTTCCTCTAATCTCACTTTCTATTCCTATTTCTTTGTATCTCACTTCTTTCTGTCATTATCTAGTTTCAGTTTGACATTATTCAATATTGTCTCCTCTGACATCTCCATTTGTATCCAGGATGCATTGGCACCTGCTTTGCTTATGAGACAACTTCTTTCACATCTCCATTCCCTTTCTAAATAATCTGCCTCCCTGAGGTATAAGTACTGAAAGCTCCATATCTTGTACTTCAGTTTAGATATCAACCATAATATGATGTTACAATCCCCTCAGACCCTCTCCTGCCTCATAACTTGACATCATGCCCTACCCTAAGTCTCACAACTTACTCCACAACTCAACATTGTATCTTTTGTTGGGAAAAGCCCTACAGTCTATCCTGGGTCTCCAATAGTTTCTGACCCCTCCATAAATCAGGGCATCCAGTACTAGTATAAGAGTGCACCACATAAGGTGAAGCCAAGCCCTATCTACTCTGGAATTATCTGGAGCACCTCTGGGGTACATTGTGACTTTATAACAGAGGACCAGTTATAAGCTGTGTTAGAATTGGATTATGACAGGTGTTACACTAGGCCCGGGTAGGGACAGGCATAGACCTTGCTGTGGATAAAGTGGATGAAGTGAACCAAAGGTAAGCTTCAAGACAAGTGAAGGCAACAAACAAAGTGTTGTGCCTTTAATAGTACCAGCTACACTCCCAGGGGTGTGCTGAGATCAGACACTGATGATCCTCTGGTTAAATGCCAGGACACAAGCAGTGGATTCCAAGTACATAGATACAAGAAGTAGTAGAGATGTGAGGACTTGTGAGGTGATTGCAAGGTAGAAGTAGTGTAAGGAAGAGAGGACAGGAAGTATGCTACTTTATAGTACAGTTAATAGAGTTGAAGTGGAGATGGAATGAGTAATCA
>JBBPKN010000331.1:0-38366 GCA_038089275.1 Pulveroboletus cf. rosaemariae
GAACTACAGTACTTATACCTCAGAGAGGCAGAACTATCTAGAAGTGTAATGAAATGAAACAGGTGCAAACTCAGAAGTGAAGCAGATGTCTAGATATCTAGGAAATGAATGGAGATGTCAGGAAGACAATGTCCAATCATGTCAGACTGAAACTGAAGGGTAACAGGATGAAACAGGGGAGAGCAAGGAACAGGAATGGAACAGGAATAGTAACATTGATGGTAATGGTAGCTAACTGGGAACAGTAATGGAGTTATATTGGGATGATCCAGAGATGATAAAGGGAAACTAGGGTAGTATTTAACTGGAGCAGAGATAGACTGGAAGCAAAGTGGGGTGGAGTGGGAACAGAAGCCTGGGAAAGCATATAATGCTGAGGGGCGGAAAGTGTACATGCATAACTGAAGGAGACTGGAATGGTGATGAAGGGCCAGAGTTGCCTGGAAGGGAGTCAGAGGGCTGGAGCAGCTTACTAGGTGTGAAGACCAATTGTAAGCTGGGTCAGAATGGGGTTGGAATTTGGGTTGAAGGTCTGGGATATGACAGGTCTAATTCCTTTAAGAGTATTTATTATTCCTTTCCCTTAGCAGTGGTCATGTGACCATAAGTCACCTGACATGGATTTTCCCAGAATCTTCCCTGGAACTGCCCTCCATCTTATCTTCATGGATTTCATCTGATCTAGATCTGAATCTGGATCTAGACCCTAGATGTATTTGTGGCAGATTTATAGATTGGATCTTATCTGTGGCAGAGATCTCCATTCTCATGGTGCAAACACCTCTGACCCTGCATTCATTTCCTAGATACTTCTCTTTCATTCTCCCACATTTACATGGCCTCCTGCCATACTCCTCATTTTCACTCCATGCTTTCATTCTTCCTTATCTATTAACCCAGGGTTTAGGGCATTCCCTGATTACATAGTTCCTGTACTTAATTGGCATGGTCTGTGCACTGCTCCCAGTAATATATAAAGGCAAGGGTAGGCAAGCTGGGATTCTCCAGTCTTGCTTACTTGAGTCTGGTTTAGTCTCTTCTGGCTATACTCCACTTCCTATAAGTGATTTAACAGTTTTCTATTGGCTTAGAGACTGGCTTAGGCTCTTACTCTCTTTATTATCATGCCTAGTTCCTGGCCACTAGCACAAAAGCCAGATAGCAAGATAGTGTTATAATGCACTTTTTCATTTTTTACTATTTTGGCATTTTCTTCTCATTATGGTAGCTCTTCACATTGTCATATCTTCACATTTTCACACTGTCACACCTTCACATTTTCACCCATTCACATTTCACTTCTTTACATGTCACAAGTCTAGAGCAATCTAGACTCTGCTGTTATGCCTCATGGTTACTTGCTGTATTTCTAAGGTCTCTGCTCTCCTTTTGCCATTGGTCTGCTTATTGTATGCTATTTAGGGCCAGCACCATTGACATGGTCTGTGCACATACTGTGGCAATAAAAGGAGGTCAGCTCAAGCCTGGGTTTTCCCAGTCTTGCACACTTGAACCTTTTAGTTCTACAAGTTCCTTGGCTCTTATCTCTCTTCTACTTTTTTGCCTAGTTCTGGTTGCTCTATGTTCAAAGAAACTACTCAGGATTATCAGCACACACCAAGGCTAGGTATTTAGGTTTTAGGTCAATGAATCAGCTTGTTGTGTTTTACTTGTGCAAGACTCTATACTTGGTCTGTGCAGGAAGAAAGAAGATTCAAAGGTCACAAATCATTTTATGCCCATCAGATGCACTTATCCATGGGGGAACAAGGAGAATTTAAGGAACCTTATCAACAAGGCCATTCTAGGATTTGCAGACAACAAATTAGGAAGAGAGTTATTTCAAAAGAGGTTTGATGAGTTTGATAGGCAAACAGGCCTAGATTTTCAGGCTTCTAGGGCTAGGGATAGAAAGGTAGCCACTACCAACACCTTACACTCACTCCACCCCTCTTCAGCTCTCAAGAAGCCCTGAGGACTTTATTCTATCTGCATACCCCCCCATATTCTTCAACTGTTAAGCAAATGTGTCTGCACCAGGAGAGTATGCTGAATCAGAGGAGAAAAGGCAGGTAGAGGTCCCAGAATCAAGCCCCTCAATCAAGAAACCTTCCCATGAATTCCCAACCTCTTTAATCCAGGATCTGCTGAGACAGAGTGGCAGCAGGTGGTTAGGAACCCTCTTCCAGCTGGATCTATACTCACATTTCAGGCCTAAAATGGAGAGTGATAAAGTAGAAGAGTTGTTGAAGGAGATAAAAGGGTATGGGAAAAAGGTGGCCAATCCAGGAAAATGGGACAGTGATAGGAAGAAATGGAGGTTATGGTGGGCCAAAATAAGAGTATGGGAGTCATCCATTAAATGGAAAGACAACCAAATAAGGGCTTTAGCTTTTCTTTCTAGAATGGAAGGAAAAGCAGAAGGTTATGTGCAGCTAACATTGAAAGGCTGCCTAGATCAAGGGCTTTGGCCCTCAAGGGACAAACTCCTTGCAGATATCAAGGGTTACTTCCACATTGATGAGCTGGCACATGAGGCCCTCAAATGATTGGAAGGTCTAAGGCATACAGAAAGGATAGATGAATACCTTCAAGAATTTATGGTATTAAGGAAGGATGCAGAGATCTCAGATGAGCATGCAATAAAGCTGCTCAGAGAGCAAGTCCAATATCAAGTCTACCAGCAGGCAATGCTGCAGGGACTTGAAGATACCTCAAAGGAGCTGATGAATCAATTCCAGATCATTGGCAGAGCTTACAAAAGAATGGCTGTTAAGCATTCCACTTCAGCATCCAGGTATACGAATTCTAGAGATCTGCCTCCTTGTCCTTTCCCTTTCTTCCCCTTCAATCCCACCAACCAATATTGTCCAAAGCCTCAATGGCAACCTCTGGCACACTTTACAGCACAAGGAACTCAGCCAGGCAGAGGAGCTCCAATGGAGGTAGATGCAATGAGTTTTGGGAAAGAGTGTTTCAAATGCCACAAGTGGGGGCATTTGGCCAAGGACTGCTACTTCAATCTCCCTTTCACCCCTCCCCCAGATTTTAATCCATGCAGAACACAGGCTGGTGCCCCAGCAGATAATAGGGCCACATCTCAAAGGCAGATATTGACCTTTGGGGATTTTGAAAAGGTACAAGGGCAGCTGAATACTTATAAGGCCCCCATGATAGATATGAGGATGTTGGCAGCAGAGGCTGCAAAACAAAAACAAGGACAAGGATCAGGGATAGAAGAAATCCCTGAAAATAGTATATATAGTGAAGCTGCTTGAGCATACTGGCTGGACAAGTTCCAGACTGAGCAGAAACATTTAAAATAATTAGAACTTTGATTAATCAAGGTGATTGAGGTCTTTTTTCTTTTCCTTCTTCTTCTGGTGCTTTGTTATTTAACAAATGTAATATCACACAGAATGAATTTTTTTCATCTGCCTATGAGGGGTCTTGAAAGAGCTTGGCTGGAGGCAATTCACCAGTGCTTAATTCCTCAGAAAAAATAAAAGAAAAAGGTATCAATTCAGTTGTTATATGAAGTTCACCTTTAACAGATATTTATAAAAACCTTGAAATTTTAACTAATCATGATGAATTCTTATTAGAGATACAGGTAAAAGAAATATGAAATAAACAATGGAATAAATGTGGGACAATTCATGTGCTCCTTGATTCAGGAGCAGTGGTAACATTTGTGGATACTAACTTTGTAAGAAAAAATCAATTAACAGAAATCCCATTGAAACAAAAAGTAGAAGTGTACAATGCTGATGAAACCAAAGGATTAGAGAGAGTAATTCAAAACAAAGTACTCCTTTAAATAAGCTTTATGGATGCTAATGAGCAATGTCAAGAGGAAGTAATTCCTGCTCTAGTATCCACTTTAGGAAAAATGGATCTAATTATTGGGTATGACTGGTTTAAAAAGAATAACCCAATTATAGATTGGAAAAAGAAAACAATCCTGATTCAAAAAGCCATGCAACTTTAACAGGTCACCAAAGAAGAACCTAATTTGGCTGATCAAATATCTAAGGAATTTCATAAGTATCTGAATACTTTCTCCCAGAAGAAATCAGAATGAATGCCAACCAGAAAACCATGGGATCATGCGGTAGATCTAAAAGCAGGATTTATACCAAAAAAAAGGAAGAGTAATTCCCTTATCTGACACTGAAATGACAAAGGTTTGGGAATTTATTAACAAGGAAACAGCAAAAGGGTACATTAGACCCTCCAAATCACCTCAAACATCACCTGTCTTCTTCATTGATAAGAAAGATGGAAGAAAAAGAATGGTTATTAACTATAGATATTTGAATGAGTGAACTGTAAAAAACTCTTATCCACTCCCTCTCATTTCTACTCTTATTAATCAACTAAAAGGATTAGATTTGTTTACAACTCTAGATCTATGATGGGGTTATAACAATATTTAACTTTGTCAAGGTGATGAATAGAAAGGTGCTTTTACTATGCCTATAGGGGCATATGAACCCTTGGTAATGTATTTTGGCATGTGCAATAGCCCTGGCATATTTCAAACAATGGTTAATGATATTTTTCATGATCTTTGGGGTTTTGTAATGGTATATATTGATGGTATCATTATTTTTACAAAAAATAAATCTAGGAAGGAACATGCACAATTGGTTGCTCAAGTTCTGCAGTGACTGCAAGATCATGATCTATTTCTCAAACCCTCAAAGTGCCACTTTATACAAGAAAAGGTAGATTATTTAGAAATGGTCATATCTAAAGACAGGGTTGAAATGCAAATGAACAAGGTTCAGGCCATTCAAGATTGGCCTTTACCCTGCACCCTCAAACATGTTCAAGCCTTTCTGGGATTGGCTAATTATTATCAGTGTTTTATTCAGGGTTTTGCAGAAATAGCACAACTGCTTAATGATCTCACTCAAAAAGATAAGGTTTTCTCTTGGAATGGGCCTCAGCAGAAGGCTTTTGTTACACTAAAAAATATTATGAGCACCACTTCTTTCTTAGTTTATCCAGATTCCTCTAAACCCATCAGAATGAAAACAGATGCTTCTGATATAGCTACTGGGGCAGTTCTCTCCTATTTGGTGGAGGGTTACTGGCACCCAGCTGCCTATTTATCCCATTCCCTTTCCCCTGCTGAAAAGAATTATCCTATCTATGACAAAGAGCTGTTGGCAGTTATTAGGGCATTGAAAGAATAGTGCCATCTACTTATTGATTGTTCAGATTTTGAAATCTGGACTGATCATCAAGCATTGGAGCACTGGAGAAAGCCATAGGATCTCTCTTCTCATCAGGCTTGCTGGGTGGAACTTCTTATGGAATATAGGTTCACTATTGTCTATAAACCTGGCACTTCTAATGGCAATGCTGATACTCTCTCTCATTATTTTGATCATGGAACTCTTCTGGAAGAGCCCAATAAACAAGTTGTTGTTTTTCCTCTGGCATTTTTCCCCACCCTCCCTTTCCATAGTCTCTCTCTCATAAATACCTTTTTATTGGATGTGATTGCAGCTACTGGGCCTCTTCTGGAAGATGACATGCCTGGGTTGTGTTATAATACAGATGAAGGATATTTGACACATCAAGAAACCAATATGATATTTATATAAAAAGAATTAAGAATGGAAGCTTTAAAGTTATGCCATGATTCTCCTATTGCAGGACATGGAGGACAAAGGAGAACTTTACACTTATTAAAGCATTTCTTTTATTGGCCAAACCAGGCACAAGATACTATAAATTATATCAAGACCTGTCAAGTGTGCACCCTCATGAAGGGTTCACAAAAAGCACCTGCAGGCAAGCTCTTACCATTATCAATTCCTTTTAAACCATAAACAGACATTTCTACTGATTTTATCACTGGACTTCCCAAATCCAAAGGCTTTGATGCTATCCTAGTGGTAGTTGATAGGTTTTCAAAAGAAGTAGTTTTCATTCCATGTTTCACAACTACTTCTTCATCAGATTTAGCTTCCTTATTTAGAGATCATGTATGGTGTCATCATGGACTTCCTTCTTCTATTATTTCAGATCAGGGACCTCAATTTTCTTCTGCATTTACACAAGAGTTGTGCCACTCCCTGGGCATTCATTAAAAACTCTCCACTTCTTTTCATCCACAAACAGATGGTCAAACAGAAAGGGTAAACTGCAAGTTAGAACAATACTTGTGACCTTCATAGCAAAGAAACAGGAGTCCTGGGCAGATTGGATCAAGATTGCAGAATTTTCTCACAACAATTACCTATCCACAGCTATGCAATCCACTTCTTTTGCCATCACCAAAAATTTCACTCCATGATTGGGCTTTGAAGCAGACAAAATGTCACATAGCTTTGCAAAAGAATTTCAAAGGACTCATGAACAAATTCAAGAGTCCTTAGAAAGAGCTAAAGACAAGATGATTTAAGTAGCAGATCAAAAAAGATCTGAAGCTCCCAATTTGGTCAAAAAGTCTGGTTATTTATGGAACATCTATCTCTTCCCTATTCTTCTTGAAAACTTTCCCAGAAATGGATTGGACCTTATACCATTCTGGATATATTACCAAATGCTGTCAAATTCCAACTCCCTGTTAATATTTGAATTCACCCTGTTGTTAATATCTCTTGAGTTAAACCATATCATGATCCACTTTCACAACAACCTCTCATTCATTCAGATTCTATTGAAATCACAGAAGAAGAAAATGAAAAATGGGAAGTATTATAATCCCTCTTTTTTTTCTTCTTTTCCTCTTATCTCTTGTCCTAGCTTCCACTCTTCATGCATCAAGGGTGCTTTCTTGTTTGTGTTCCACTAATAGATTCTGCTCTTCTTGTGCTCTAGCCCTGTCTAGACTGCTCTCTTGTTACACTCTTTGCCCAGGCCTTCTATCTTTTAATCAGCTGACTTATAATTATTCCATCTGTTTCCATCTGTTTCCACACAGACATTTTACTCATTATTTATCAGCATGATTACTTATTCTATCTCCACTTGAACCTTATTAGCTGTACTATAAAGTAGTGTACTTCTAGTTCCCTTCTCCTTACACTACTTCTACCTTGTGATCACCTTATAGTCCTTGCATCTCCACTACTCCTTGTACCTATGTACTTGGAATCCACTACTTGTGTTCTGGCACTTAACCAGAGGATCATCAGTGTCTGATCTTGGCACACCCCTGGAAGTGTAGCTGATACCACTAAGGGACAACACTTCATTTGTTCCCTTTTATTTGTCTTGAAGCTTACCTTTGGTTCACTTCTCTCACTTTATCTCCAGCAAGGTCTACACCTGTCCCTATCTGGGCCTAGCATAACAAAAGAAGTAGCATATTCTACTTGTGGCTATCATTGCTATAGTCTGCTTCCACCATTCTGCCCAAACAACCTTCACTGTTTGATTCCCTCTGGGGTAAGCCTCTGCCTCTACCTCAGACCCCCTTGAGTCCACTTCAGAGCCCAAGAACCCCTTCTCTCTGGATCACCCTTCCACACCAGAAGACATGCTTGCAGACATCCTTGTCCCCTCTCAAGAAGAAGTATGAGAAGACCATGACCTCATGCATAAACTCTCCTCTTCTTTACAGATCCCTCAAGCCCAGACTCCACCTTCCCCTACTCCCATTAGATGTTGACCCATGTTCACTCTTCCCCAACCTTCTCCATCTGTTGCCATGTCTGGCTCCTCCACCTCCACCACCAAGCCAATGGAACTTTGTCTTAGTGCCCCTGAGCACTTTGATGGCAATAGATCCAAGGCTGAGAACTGGCTGGATACAGTCCAGTTCTACCTTTTTGTCAACAGTGCAGTCTACAACTCTGATGAGAAGAAGATTGCATTTGCCCTTTCATTTATGATTAAAGGGCCAGCACTGTTGTGGGCTGTGACATACCAGAAGAAATGTATCTACAGAATGACCATCATCATGGGAAAGTTTTCTCATTTCATCTCTGCATTCCTGAAAGTTTTCCAACAACAGGACATAGTTAATGCTACCATTCACTGGTTGGCAAACACACAGATAAAGCAGGGAAAGAAAGGCAAATGGACACCTTCCCTCACTAAGTACACCGCTGAGTTCCAAAATCAAGTCATCACTGCTAAAATCACTGATGACAACATTTTTATCAGCTATTTCAAAACTGGACTCATGTCCTACCTATCCCATTGCATCCACAACCTGGATATGATTCCTTCTACTATTGCCAAGTGGTATACTAAAGCTGCTCATTTCCAAGGAACTATGGAACATGCTTACTCCATAGAACAATGGTGAAAGAACCCTCGTGCATTCACCTGGACTCCTATACCCCCCTCCACCACATCCAAGCTGGAGAAAGATCCAAATGCTATGAATGTTGATGCTGTAAAGAAAGGCCACCTCACTGAAGCAGGAAGGGCCTTCTGCATCAAGAATCAACTTTGTTTCAGATGCTAGAAACCTGGTCATATTAACACAGCCTGCCCCAATTTCCCTGCTTTTTCTTCTTCTCCCATCACCACCAAGGAAATCCCTTGTGTCAAGATAGTTTCTGCCAAAGAGCCAATGACAAAGATAGAGGAGGTTAGTGATGATGAATCTGATAATGGAGTGATGAGAGTAGTAGTAAAGAATAAATGAAAGAAGAAAATGGAAAAGCAGGGTTTTTAAAACAGAGTACCTCCCCTATGCAAGGTACTTCCTTCTTTTCTTGTGCACCTGTACTTGTATCTGCTTCCAAGAAATCAATGAAGATTGTGATTCAAGTTTCCCCTTCCACTCATGCCAAGAAAGTCATAGCTACTCATGCTCTCATCGATAGTGGAGCACAGATCAATTGTATTGACTGGGACTACATCAAGAAGAACCAGTTTCCCACCAAGAAACTCAATGAACTGATCATCATTCAGAATGTTGACCACTTTGAAAACAAGAAGGGCAAGATTACCCAAACTTGCAACCTCCTTCTTTGCTTTGAACAATCTGTTCTTCCAGTTTCCTGCTATGTCATCGCATGCGGAAAGAAGAACATCATCCTAGGACATCCATGGCTTTGAGCCACAAACCCCACTATTGACTGGATGGCAAACACACTCACTATTTCAGATCCCCCTTCTGATAATGTCACCTATCATATCAACTCAGTCCACAAACCTTGGTTTGATGGACTTCTCAAAGACATCATCATTCCCCATGATGAACTCCTGGTCTACTATCTGGACTATGTCACTCTGAAGCAATCCATTAATGATTTGCTCTACAACTGCCACTCTAGCAGAATTTTAGATCATTGCTCCTCCTATCTCTCCAAAATCACTGTTGCTTGGCTCACTACATTCACTGAGCTCACCATTGAGGCCAAAAAGGCCAAATCCAAGACAATCCTTTCCCCCAAATATTCTCAGTTCTTGTCAGTATTCTCTGATACCCTGAAAACCCTCATCTATCTTCTGTCCTCTCACCCCTATGATTACAAGATCAATCTGAAGGACACATTTGTCCCAAAGATAGGTAAGGTTTATCCCTTATCCTCCCCTGAGCAACAGGCCACAGAGGCATTCCTCAAAGAGAATCTTTGGGCTGGAAAGATTCATTCTTTCAAATACCCTCAAGCTTTGTTCTTTTTTTTTCATTAAGAAAAAGGATGGCAAACTCCGCCCTTGTCAAGACTACAGGTATCTTAATGAACACACTGTTCAAGATGCCTATCCTCTCCCTCTCATCTCTGATTTCATCAATAAGCTCAAAGACACTCAGCTTTTTACTAAGTTTGATGTCTGTTGGAGCTATAACAATGTCTGTATTCACAATGGACATCAATGGAAAGCCACCTTTATTACACATAAGGGGCTCTTCGAACCCATGGTGATGTTCTTTAGTTTGAATAACTCACCCACCACTTTCCAGTGATTCATGAACAATTCATTCTGCAATATAATCACTGAAGGATGGCTCATCATCTATATGGATGACCTCCTTATCTCCTCCCCTGATGCTGACATCCATCAGGAATGCACCTCCCATGTTCTCCAACAGATGATGGAACTTGATCTTCACCTCAAACTGGAGAAATGTATCTTTGCTGTTCCCCAAGTCAAATATCTTGGGATGATTGTTTATTCTGGTGAACTTGCCATGGATCCAGTCAAACTTGCTGGTATCTCCCAGTGGCCCACTCCTTCCAAAGTCAAGGACATCCATTCCTTCCTTGGCTTTGCTAACTTCTACAGGTGATTTATCCTCAACTATTCCACTATCACCTGTCCCTTCCTTGATCTCACAAAAAAATTCATGACATGGTCCTGGTCCCTTGCAGCTCAGAAAGCCTTTGACTCACTCAAGGTGATTTTCCTCTCACAACTGGTCTTGCAGATGCCCAATCTCACTCACCTGTTTGCCATCACCACTGATGCTTCTGCTTATGCATCTGGTGGTATCCTTCTCCAAACTAATGAAAATGGGGATTGGCATTCCTGTTCCTATCTCTCCCAGACCTTCTCCACTGCTGAGTGGAACTATGATATTTATGATCATGAACTCCTTGCAGTCATTCATGCTCTGAAAGCCTGGAGGCAATATCTCCTTGGTTCCTCTACCCCTGTTCAGGTTTTCACTGATCACAAGAACCTGACATATTTCAAATCCCCCCAGAAGCTTAACTGATAACAAGCTCACTGGCTTCTCAACATTGCTGACTTTGACCTGCAACTCTCTTATATTGCAGGTACCTCTCTTGCCAGATCTGACATCCTCTCTTGCCACCCTAACCTTTGTCCTGACATCTCCCAGGATAATTAGGAAGTCACTCTCCTCCTACCTGAACTCTTTGTCAACCTTATTGATGCTAACCTCTCTGCCCACATTAAAGAGCATCAACAAGGTAACCTCCTTTACCTCTCTATCCTGCAAAAACAGGATGCATCCACAGATGAGAAATTCCTGTGCTCCTGCACCTCTGACTG
Organism: Pulveroboletus cf. rosaemariae; assembly: GCA_038089275.1. NCBI lineage: Eukaryota > Fungi > Basidiomycota > Agaricomycetes > Boletales > Boletaceae > Pulveroboletus > Pulveroboletus cf. rosaemariae. The sequence goes on from JBBPKN010000331.1 coordinate 10,942, forward strand.
GAAGAAAATTGATGGTTTGCTTACTTACTGCAATTGTGTCTTTATTCCTTCCTTCCTTAACCTCCATCATACCATTCTTCAATAATGTCATGATCACCCTTCCACTGGCCACCCTGGTTATTTGAAAATCCACCAGCTTGTCTCTGCTGAGTTCTGGTGGCCTGGCCTTGCCACTTTCATCTGCAACTACATTGCTGGATGTCCTGTTTGCCAACAAAATAAGGCAAATACCCATTCTTCCACTCCTGCTCTCTTTTCCATCTGCTCCACTGCCACTCACCCCTTCCAACAGGTTTCTTGTGATCTCATTACCAATCTTTCTTCTTCCTCCAACTTCAATGCCTTGCTGGTTGTGGTTGACCACAGGCTTATGAAGGGGGTAATTCTTTGCCCCACCAAGAAATCCATTACTGCTGAGGGCATCACCACTCTCTTTTTCCACAAAGTTTATCTCCATTATGGTCTCTATGACAAGATCATTGCTGACTGAGGCCCTCAGTTTGCCTCCACCTTCACCAAGGAACTTGGGAAACTCCTTGAGTACAATCTTTCCCTCTCCACTACATACCATCCTCAATCTGATGGAGAAACTGAATGAGTTAACCAAGAGATTGAGATATATATCCACATCTACTGTGGCTCCAACCCTACCAAATGGGCTGACTTCATCACCCATGCTGAATTTGTCCATAATTGCCATCCCCACTCTGTCACAGGGCAATCCCCATTCTATCTCATGATGGGATATGAACCCCATGCCCTTCCCTCTATCATAAATGAATCACTGATGCCTGCTGTTGCTAACTGCACTAAGGCACTCCTTGCTGCTCATGACAAAGCCCTTGCTGCCCATGACCTAGCCCATCAAACCATGGCATCTCACATCTGCTCTACCTTTTCCCCATTTGCTAAAGGGGATAAAGTGTGGTTAGAAGCTTGTAATCTGAAACAGGCCATAGTTCATCCAAAATTTTCCCCTAAACAAGAAGAACCCTTCACCATCATGGAAGTCCTCTCTCCAATCACCTACTGCCTCTGCCTTCCATCCACATGGAAGATTCACCCTATGTTCCATGCATCTCTGTTATTACCCTATCACAAAAATGATGTTCATGGAAGGAACTTCCCCACTCCACCCCTGGACCTTATAGAAGGTGAGGAGGAATATGAATTGGAGCAGATATTAAAACATCAAGGTTCCCCAGATAACTGTCAGTTCCTAATCCACTGGAAAGGGTACTTGGCAGAAGATAACTCCTGGGAACCAGAATGGAACTTGAAACATTCCTAGTCCACTCTGGATGAGTATAAACTCCTCCATCCTCACCACTTTCCCTCATCCACTCCTCTTCCTCCTCACTCCACCAAAAAAACCAACCACTGTTCAAAGTAACAATGACCTTCACTGTTGATCAAGGGTTCTGCTCTTGCAACACCCCTCTTGACACTCCACCTTGGTCTGCATCCCAACTTCCTGCTGCTGAAGTTCCCAATGAGCCCTTGCTCATATCTTCCCCCTTTTCCATTACTGATACATTTTCTTCTCCTCTTTCTGCACTTGCTTCAGAGCTTCCTTTTGAGGATTTTGTAGCCTCACCCCCTGCTATTTCCATTGGCCCTGCCATTGTCACTCCCATCCCTGTCCCTCCTCCTGCCATTGACATCACATCTGCTGGTATTTTCAGTGTTGACCTCCCACTCTTGGCCCACACCCTTTGACATGGTGCTTCCTCTTCTGACTACTTCCACCAGGTCATGATCTACATCATGGATTCACACCTTGCAGTCCCCATTGGGTCCCACCTCAATATGTTTTCTCCCCTCTGGCTTATTTACCAAATCTACATGCAGCTCCTTCATTTTCCCCTCTTGGCCTCAGCCCTTGGTCACATTCCCCATGCTCACGTCTCCCTCACACAAGCTCTCATTACCTCCATCCATTGCAAGCTCCTGTCCAACATCAAGATTTTTGCCTACCAGATGGAAATGGATGAATTCCTCACAGATCTAGACTGATACATGTGCATGTTAGCTGCTGCCAGAAACTATACTCCTACTACTCCTTCTGCATCTTCTTCTTCTCTTGACAATGACAAACTTGCTGCTCTTGAGTGAGCTGAAGCATGGTGAACCAGTCTTCACAGTAAAGGTCATCTTTCCCCTTCTCACCCTTGCTTTCATGAGGTGTGCTTTTACTGCTGCTACCTGGGACATATCCAAGTCAACTGTCCCTCTTATTGGACACATGGTCTACTGGTAGGGTGCACTGAGTGCACTAACAGGGGAATGCCACCAGGTGGGCAATTCAATTCCTGTGGAATGCGAATTGTTTCTTTAAGACTCTGATTAAAAACCATCTGACCTCTGGCATTGCACTGTGCCTTAGGACAGGACACCCCTGGTATTAGGTGTTCTGGTGCCACTCCAGAATTTCCCTAGTATTGGTTAGTCTTTCCTGCTAGGGTATTACTCCTGGGCAAGGGTTCTATAAAGGCAGGCATAGGGTAAAAGGCAAGACCTGGTGGGCCCAAAAGCCAAAAGGCTTAGAGTAATGAGAAACCTAGCCATGAGGTGGGTGAGCTGTGGTCATGTGATGAGACTTCCATTAGTTTGATTGAGTCATCATGTGGGTCCAAGAGAACAGACACCCAGATCAGTCATTGGTACCAAAGTAACTAGAGCTCTTCCCTTCTTGTATATGAGCCGCCTTTTGGTTGATCCCTGTGATCCAATCTCACTGCTCTCACAAGTGACAGTCCAGAGACAGGGGTAGTGAAACAGTGTGTTTGGCTTAAGATGTAAACAAGGTTGGGATTAGAGGTACTGGGAGGAATGTGTCATCCAGCAGCCAATGGTCCTGGTCTTGAATGCCTCTACTGCCTTTGCTGGCACTCCAGACATACCCAGGCTCATTGCCCTGCTCAACACCATGTCACTGACCCCCTTATCTCCTCCTCTTCCTCCTTTTCTCATGGTTCCTCCTGCACTTCTTTCCATGGTTCATTCCACTCCTTTCACCACTTCCAGGGTTCCTACCACCACCCTCCTGTGGCTTTGTCACCCCCTCTGCCTTCTTATCACACCGACAATGACTTCTGTGATGACATTATTGATGAAGTTAGCTGGATCAACATCACTGGCTTTCCCAGGCCCTTCTATGATGCCTTTTGAGATGTCACAAGTCTTCTACCCCTAGCAGGGGGGTAATGTTACAATTCCTCTTTTCTTTCTTCTTTTCCTTTTATCTCTTGTTCTAGCTTCTGCTCTTCATGCACCAAGAATGCTTTCTTGTTCATGTTCCACTAATAGATTCTGCTCTTCTCATGCTCTAGCCCTGTCTAGACCGCTCTCTTGTTATGCCCTTTGCCTGGGCCTTCTATCTCTTAATTAGCTGACTTATAATCATTCCATCTGTTTCCATCTGTTTCCACATGAACATCTTACTCATCATTTGTTAGCATGATTACTCATTCTATTTCCACTTGAACCTTATTAGCTGTACTATAAAGTAGTGTACTTCTAGTTCCCTTCTCCTTACACTACTTCTACCTTGTGATCACCTTATAGTCCTTGCATCTCCACTACTCCTTGTACCTATGTACTTGGAATCCACTACTTGTGTTCTGGCACTTAACCAGAGGATCATCAGTGTCTGATCTTGGCACACCCCTGGAAGTGTAGCTGATACCACTAAGGGACAACACTTCATTTGTTCCCTTTTATTTGTCTTGAAGCTTACCTTTGGTTCACTTCTCTCACTTTATCCCTAGCAAGGTCTACACCTGTCCCTACCCAGGCCTAGCATAACAGGAAGTGGAATACATGGTGGATTCTTGATTGAAAAAAGAAAAGTTAGAATATTTGATTCATTGGAAGGAATATGATGCATCTGATCATACCTGGGAGTCTGAGGAACATCTAAACAATTCATCTCAAGCTGTTTCATCATTTTATCTTCACAACCCATTAGCTTCTCACAAATTACATGGACTTTCACTTAAGGACTTTCAATCATGTTTCTTTGCATATGAAAACATAACCACTTCTGTTCCATTCACCCTATCTCATCTGGAATTCAAGACCTAAAGACAGGGTAGTGTTATAATGCACTTTTTCATTTTTACTATTTTGACATTTTTTTTCTTATTATGGTAGCTCTTCACATTGTCACATTTTCACGCCTTCACCTTTTCACCCATTCACATTTCACTTCTTCACATGTCACAAGTCTAGAGCAATCTAGACTCTGCTGTTATGCCTCATGATTACTTGCTGTATTTCTAAGTTCCCTGCTCTTCTTTTGCCATTGGTCTGCTTACTGTACACTATTTAGGGCCAGCACCATTGACATGGTCTGTGCACATACTGTAGCAATATAAAAGGAGGTCAGCTCAAGCCTGGGTTTTCCCAGTTTTGTGCACTTGAATCTTTTAGTTCTATAAGTCTCTTGGCTCTTATCTCTCTTCTACTTTTTTGCCTAGTTCTGGTTGCTCTAAGTTCAAAGCAACTACTCAGGATTATCAGCACACATCAAGGCTAGATGTTTAGATTTTAGGTCAATGCATTAGCTTGTTGCATTTCAGATAGAAAGGTACTCTCCAAGGGTTAGAGTTAGGAAGGTCAATGCATTAGTAGTTGCATTTCTGTTAAAACTTTATCCCAATAGAAGGAGACTGTTAAAAACCTATACTAGTACAGATATACTTTTAACCAGTTCCTTTCTGAATGAAATTCTTAACACTGAAAAAAGATTATAACTCCAGAGGGCTGCAGAGGGCTCTGGGGAAATCTAGAAAGGATTTCAATGATCAAATGGGACTTGGCTTTATCTTATGTGGTATGCCCTTGCACTTTCTGGTGTCCTAATTTACATAAATGTTGAAGGTGAATAAGAAGGCTGTCTCTATGCTCAACAGGAGGGATAGGCAGAACAAGGAGAGTCAAGCCTAGTTATGGGGGTGAGACCTTGCAACTTCTTCAAGGATATTGCTTGGCCTTGGAGGTACTCCAAAGTAACCCAGAGGATCAGAGTAAGCCCAAGGACTTGAGCAGAGTAAGGATAAAGACAAGGAAGTGTTTTGTCATTTTTGTTGATATTCATACTGAGGTACAAGATACAAAACTATAGTACTTATACTTCAGAGAGGCAGAACTATCTAGAAGTGTAATGAAGTGAGACAGGTGCAAACTCAGAAGTGAAGCAGATGTCAAAATATCTAAGAAACAAATGGAGATGTTAGAAAAGACAATGTTCAATCATGTTAGATTGAAACTAAAGGGTAACAGGATGTAACAGGGGAAAGCAAGAAACAGGAATGGAACAGGAATAGTAACAATGATGGTAACTGAGACTGGGAATAATAATGGAGTTATACCAGGACATTCTGGAGATGATGAAGGGGAACTAGGGTAGTATTCAACTGGAGCAGAGATAGACTAGAAATGGAATGGGGCAGAGTGGGAGTGAAAGCCCAGGAAAGCATATAATACCAAGGGATGGGAAGCATACATGTGTAGCTGGGAGAGACTGGAATAATGATAAAGAGCCAGAGTTGCCTGGAGGGGAGTCAGGGGGCTAGAGTGGTTTATTGTTATAAACATTTCGACATATCTGGGGGTACTCCAGATAACTCCGGAGCGGATGGGGCTTGGCTTCACCTTATGTGGTGCATCCTTATGTCAGTACTAAGTGCCCCGATTTGTGGAGGGGTTGGAAACACAGAGGGTCAGGATCAGCTGGAGGGCTTTTCCCAATAAGAGGCATGATGTCAAGCCATGAAATAAGTTGAGGGACTTCAGGGTAGGGTACGACGTCAAGTTGTGAGGCCAAAGGGGTCTGGGGGAATTGTAGCATCGTATTATGGTTGATATTCCAACTGAAGTCCAAGATACTAAACTCCAGTGCTTATATACCTTAGGGAGACAGATTATCTAAGAAGGGAATGAAGATATGAAAGGAGTTGTCTAATAAGTGAAGCAGGTGCCAATGCATCCTGGATACAAATGGAAATGTCAGAGAAGACAATGTTGAATAATGTCAAACTGAAACTAAGTGACAACAGGAAGAAACATGGCACAAAGAAACAGGAACAGCAAGTGAGATCGAAGGAACAATGGAGTTGTATCGGAATGGTACAGAGTTAGTATAGGTAAAGTTGTAGTCAATCATGAGGTAGGAGACAACAGAGGTAAGAAAAACTAGGAAACACACAGCTTAAAGCGTAAGAACACCCGGAGTTGTATCGGAACAAAGCGGAGTTGACCCATTGGCATGGGATGTGACACTTATTAAGTGTGAAGACCAATTGTAAGTCAGGTCAGGATGGGGTTGGAGTTGGGTTGGAGGTCCAGGATATAACAGTTTCACTCTTTGTCATAAATGGGATAGTTTAATTCAGCTGCATTCAAAGAGTGAGAAATATATGCAGCTGGTTGCCAAAGACCATCTTCTTGTTAATAGGATAGAATAGCTTCAATGGCAACATCTAAAGTGTCTGTTTCAATATGAACAGGTTTTGAAGAATCTGGATAACACAAGAGTGGTTTGGAGGTGAGGATTTCTTTTAAACAAACAAAGGCTGTCATGCAGGCTGATATTCATTCAAATTTGACATCTTTTCTTGTAAGGAAATTAAGGAAGCAAGTAATATTAGTGAAGTTTGGAACAAATCTTTGATAATAATTTGCTAATTCTAAAAAGGCCGGAATTTGCTTGACTATTTTAGAGATAGGCCAATTTCAAACTGTGCTTGTCTTGTTTAATTACATCTGTACCCCCTTTTTAGATACAACCATTCCCAGATAATCAACTTGATCTTGGGCAAAGTAACATTTTGATGACTTTAAGAAGAGATTGTGGTCATAAAGACAACCTAAAACTTTTGCAATTATTTCCAAGTGCTGGTTATGATTCTTGTCCTTTGTAAAAATCATAATATCATCAATATAAATAACCACATGCTCCCACATATCATGAAAAATATCATTAACCATAGCTTGAAATGTACTTAGTGAGTTGCATATGCCAAAATACATTACCAGAGGCTCAAAAGCCCCTATTGACATTGTAGATACCCCTTTCCATTCATTACCCTCTTTCATCTGAATATTATTATATCCCCATTGGAGATCCAGGGTGGTGAACATATTAGCTCCATTTAACCTATCAATTAGTGTCAATATCAAGGGTAATGGATAATTTTTTTTTATGATATAACTATTTAGATACCTATAATTGATTATGATTCTTTTTCCACCATCTTTCTTGCTGATAAAGAAGACAGAGGACATTTGCAGTGATTTTGAAGATTAAATATATCCTTTCTTTATTTCTTTGTTCACAAATTCTCATACTTCCTTTATTTCTTCATTTGAAAGAGGAATAATATGACCTTTCTTTGGTATAAAGTTCTCTTTTAACTCCACTGCATAATCCCAAGGTTTTCTATTAGGCATGCATTCTGACTTGTGCTGTGAAAATACAGGTATAAATTCCCATAACTCCTTTGACACTTCTTTCTTCAATTGTGACTGTTCTTCTTCAATTACTCTTCTGGAAATGAGATGAGTGTCACAATCTGCTGAACACCTAGGAAAATCAATTGTTTTCTTGACCCAATTAATTTCCAGGTTGTGTCTAGCAAACCAGTTATACCCAATTAATAGATCTAAAGTTCCTAAAGATGAAACATAAGCATTAATGCATTCTCTGTGCCACTTTCTGTTTTTTTTTCCTTTTATAGCTATATAAATAATAACATAGTGAGCAATTTTTCCAATATTACCCTCAGTTCCATCAGCATTATACACAGTTAAAGGTTTTGGTATATTCTTTTCATACAAACCATGCTTTCAGATGAACTTTTGATCAATAAAAGTTACCAATGCTCCAGAGTCCATTATTGCAAAGGTTAGTCCACATGACTCCATTTTCAAACCATTTTTTCCTCACACTTTACCATCTATTTTTACACTTATATCTAATTTGTTATGTTCTTTCCTGTTAAATAATTTGGCTAGATCTTTTCTTTCTTTACTTTCTATTGCAAACAAATGTCCATTAATATCATTAGATGGAATTAAGCACCCTATTTCTGGGGTCACACTTGAATGAGATGCCATCACAGAAGGAATAACCTGATTCCATTTTATAGTATGAACATTGAAACAAGAGGAAGAAAATAAATTGCATACTGGGAGTTCCACTACTAGCCTCACTAAATCCCTTAAACTTTTCCCTAAGCTTCTTTTTGCTTCTGCTCTGTCTCAAAGACATCCTGGAAGTAAGCCCTGGCCTTATCCATACTTCCCCATGATGCTGCAGGAATTTCCTGGAATCTGGCAGCATCCACCATATTGTATACCAGCCCAATAGAAACCAGTTCCACCATTTGCCAACCATTTGCATCAGGTGATGTGAAATCTGAAAATCTTACAGGCTGAATGTATTGCACCTGTGTACCTTGTTGCCTCTGATTCTGTCTCTGAGGCTGGGAACCCTTGCCAAAATTGTTTGAGGGCTGTGGTGCTGCTGGGTTAAAAACCCCATGACAATCCTTTGCCATGTGCCCTGGTTTGCTGCACTTGAAACAGGTACATACCTGCATTGCTGCTTGGTGATCTATCTCCATGGGTGCATTATGCCCAGGTTGAGTGCCTACAGCCATAAATCTTGGCTAATTAGAGGAAAAGAAGATTGATACTGATTGGACAGGGAATAACAAGGAGCTTGGTATCTTGGTGTGAATTGTGGAGCTGACTGTTCTATGGCCATTTGCTCAAATGCTCTTCCAATAGTCCTGCATTGTTCTACAAAGAGGATATAATCCTCCTTGATTCCTTGCATGCAAGCTTGTTGGTACACTTGATATTGTACCTGCTCTCTCATTAACTTCAATGCATGGTTGTCACTGATATCTGATTCTCTTCAAAGAACTTCAAAGTCTTGAAGGTATTTATCAATAGACAAGATGTGATGCAACCCTTCCAGCTTCTTGAGTGATTTGTGGGTGAGTTTATCTATATGGAAGTAATTTCTCAACTTCATGGAGATACCTTTGAAGTTTGGCCATGCAGCCAACCCCATCTTTTCTCTGCTACCATCAGATGTTAACCAATATTCATTCTCCCCATCTCTAAACCTTTCCAGAGTTAGCTGTGCAAAGCCCTCTGCTCTTCCTTCCAAATGTGACAACACTGCTGCTGTCAATTCCTTGTTGTTCTTCCATTTCTGCTCATCTACCCAAACCTGCAAAGATATGAACCACTTCCTCCACTTCTTCTTATTGCCATTTCACTTTCCTGGATCAGCAATCTTCTTCTGTCCTCCCATCCATGTAAGTTTTTTGACCAGTTGCCTGATCAAATCTCCATTGTCCCCATGTGAAGTTATTCCACTTGAGGTAGGGATCAAAGGCTGGGAGCACCTCTGTGGTCTCTGGTAGGGGGTTGGGGTATATCAGGGCTGGAGAATGGGGTCTGGAATGTTCAGTTGTTGTGATAGGATTGAATCAAGTTTGATTGATTCTGGTTTGTTGGATGAAGACACATATGGGTCAAAGTTCAACAGCTTGACTGATTAACTGAGGAGTGCAGGATACTTTCTTTAATACTAGTTGGCAGTTTGACTGGGGCAGTCATCTTTAATAGATAAAGAAGGACAAAGGGAATGAAGATGCTCTGTGGTGGCTACTTTCCTGTCTCTACCTTTCCTTGCCACAAAATCCTTTTTAGTTTGCTTGTCAAATGCATCAAACCTCCTTTGAAATGATTGTTGTTCAAATTTATCATTCTCAAAACCTAAGACTGCTTTGAATATAAAATATTTAAGCTGTTCCTCATGCCCCCAGGAATATTCTTTCTTCATCAATGGTTTCTTGTGTGGTATGTGCCCTTAACTAGTAAAAATAGTCTTGAGCAAGTGTTATGGTTGTTGGTGTTGGATTTGATATGATGATAATATAACTCTAATCAAGGGTCTGACAATGTCGGTTTTGATGAGAGTAAAGCAAGTAAAAATAATATAAAGGAGCCCTAGTGAGGCCACTTGCAGTAGAATACAAATGCTCAAGACTAAGGCTTGAAACATGCTAAAGCTACAGTATTTATACAGTACAGAATTGTGCATGGACCAAGACATGGGTGGGAAGGTACAGCAGAAGGCAAAGTGCAAGAACTGGCTGCTGAGGTGGCTGGTTGATGTATTGGGAAAGGCATGGGTGGAGGAAATCAGAGAAGCCAGGAGTTCAGGAAGCAAGAATGGGGAGATTAACAAGGTGGCAGTGAAGCTATCAGAACTTTGTGTGGAGGTTGGCAGAATTTCCATGGTAGACAAGAAGGTCAAAAAGGTGAGCTTTGAGTAGATAGAGGATCTTGTGACTAGATCACTAGATCCACTACTCAGTTGGTTAATCATAAGATGGCCTGGGTTTGTTCAGATAATGGAGATGAAACTCCTTAACAATCTCAGAAGCATGACCTAATTCAGTGGCAAGAAGCCATGAGGTCTTCTCATCAGTATCCTTATAACCTAACTACTTAACCAAACATAGTAATTTGCAGTTCCTTTGCCTACAATCTATCTTTAAGTCTAGGATTTTGAAGATTTCAAACTCTGGTTCACTGTCAATCTTGACTGGTGGTGGGGGTGGTTGCATGTGATCAGGGATCACATTGAGGACAGAGGATTCAAGTTGAGAAACATAAAAGACCAGGTAAACAGACTTCATGTTCTCTGGGAGACAAAGTGTGAAGGACAGCAAGTCTGCCTGAGTGATAATGGAATAAGGACCTAAGTTCTTTTTGACAAGTTTTTTGAATGGCCATGTAGTTCTAAAGTACTTAGCCTTGACAAATACCTGATCACCTACTTTAAAGTCTGGTACCAGAGATCATTGGGCATCTGCAGGTCCTTAATATCTGACTTGGGCAGTAGCTATTTCCTCATAAAGGAAGGTGTGAAGAGAGTTGAGGTCAATGGCATGTTCTTGAGCTTGGTTAGAGGTAAGATTGCATTCTAGGTGCATAGAGATGTTCAGATGGTAGCCCTTGTTAGCAAAGAAAGGGGAAACACCTGTGGTAGCATTAGGGGCATTGTTATAAGCAAACTCTGCAAGGGGCAGGAGTTCAGACCAGTTGTTCTGCTAATAGTTGCAATAAATATGTAGATACTGCTCCAGGGTTTGATTCATTTACTTGGTTTGACCATCACCCTCTGGATGATACCCAGAGATGAAGTGGAGGCAGATATTGAGGGCTTGACCTAGGGAATGAAAGAAATGGGAAACAAACTCAGAACCTCAATTAGAGGTAATGTAGGAGGAAACTCCATGTTTGAAGAAAACATGGAGTAAGAAGAGTTTAGCAAGCTCTGGAAAGGTCACCTTGTTGTCTGTAGAGATGAAGATGCACTGCTTCAATAGACAATCTATAACAACAAGGATGGCAGAGTAACTGGAGAAAGCTGGGAGCTGTTCAATGAAATCCATAGAGATGGAATTCCACAGCTTTTCTGGGATAGGGAGCTGCTTGAGGAAACCATAGGGTTTGTGATAGGGTACCTTGACATGGGCACAAGCTGTACATGAAGAAACATACTCTTTGATGAACACTTGAATGCCAGGCCAGGTATATTCTTGGCAAATGAGCTCTAGTGTCCAATTCTGACTGAAGTATCCAGATAAGGGGTGGTTGTGCTTGTAGCAGAGAATCCAGAGGTAAATGTCAGAGGCATCAGAGACATAGATGCAGTTGTTCAGATGCAAGAAGCCTTCTGGGTCTCTAAACCAATGAGAGTTGGACAAGAGGGTACCAGACAAGTGGGTAGAGGCAGTGGAATCAGAAGAGAGTGCCAAGAGGATGTCACAATGGAGGGTTTCGATGTTGAAGAGGGATGCAGACTGGAATACCAGAGATGCTAGGAAGGAAGCCCAGAGAGATACAGTGAGTTGCTCCTGCATGAACATGGGTTGGAAGTTATGCAGATTGATGAGGGCATAGTTACTATTCCTCTCTCTGGGATAGATGTTCCATCATCTAGTTAAAGTGTCAGATTTAGCATCTAAACAATCAGGGTGAAAACAGATAATCAGATTAAACTAAGAAAGAAACTCTGACCACTGGACTTGCTGGCAGGTCAGAAGGTTAGACATAGCAAAGTATTCCAGGTTCTTGTGATCAGTGACATCATTCACCAGAGAACCAGAATCTTCAAGATAATAATGCCAGGTCTTGAATGCAGTGAAAATAATGAGAATCTCCTTATCATGGGTGTCATAGTTAAGTTCTGGCACAGTGAGTATATGTGAATAGAAAGCAACAGGGCAGACCTCATCATCCAGGCACCAGAGGGAAAGGATTCTGGCAATTGTGTAGTCTAAAGCATCAGTCTTAATAATGAGAGGAGCATCAGGGACCCAATGGATCAGAATAGGAGCAGAAGTGAAAGCATCCTTGAGGTACTGGAAAGCAGTGTGACAAGAAGTGTCAAAATCCCAATGAGCAGACTTGTGGGTGAGGTGAGTCAGGGAGATAATGATGTCAGAGTAGCCCTGGATGAAGCAGCAGTAAAAATTAGCAAAATCAAGGAAAGACTGAATATTGTAAACTTTGCAAGGCTTAGGCCAATCCAGGATGGATTGAACCTTTTCAGGGGACATAGTGAGCCCTAAAGGGGAGAGCTGATACCCAAGATACTCAGTGGAATTGGTATGGAATTTGCATTTCTTAGGTTTGGCAAAGAGGCCAAGTTTCTGGAGGTGGCAGAGGACTTCTCAAACATGCTCAGTATAAGATGTCTGGTCAGCAGAGAAAATTAGAATATCATTCAAATAAACAATTACTGAAACATCAAGAAGATCAGTGAAGATAGAATTGACAAACTGCTGGAAAGCTGCAGGGGCATTGGTGAGCCCAAATGGCATAACAAGCCACTTATATCAGCCATAGTGTGTAAAAAAGGAGGTTTTCCACTTGTTGCCCTCAGCAATGTGAACTAAATGATAAGCATACCTAAGGTTGAGTTTGATATAGATAGTTGCATGGCTTGGAGTGTCAAGGAGATCAGAGATGCACAGAAGGGGGTAGTGGTCTTTCTTTGTGATCTTGTTGAGTCCTCAGAAATCTACACACAACCAAAGGGGTCTGTCCTTTTTCTGGACAAAGAGGACAGGGGCAGCATGAGCAGATGCAGAGGGTCAAATGAAGCCAGTAGCAAAATGTTTATCTAGGAAAGTCCTGAGTGCTTCAAGCTCAGAGAGTGACAGGGAATAGGTGGTGCCAATAGGAAGTGAGATGCCTTCTTTTAGATCAATCTTCAGGTCAAACTTGCAGTGGGGGACAAGAGTAGATGTCTTGCTTTTGCTAAACATATTAGCAAAGTCATGGTATTCCTGAGGAATGCTGGAAAGGTTGACTAAAGGAGGGGCAATGGAAGCAGAATGGAGACGACTCTCCAGGGATCTGAAGTTGGTCCAGAGTTCCTGAACAAACTCCTTATAATTGTTCATCCACAAGGGACAAAAGTCAGGGTTTTCAGTAAGAAGGAGGTCAGGCTTGAACCATTCCAATGCCATGCTCTTAAGGTAGGACTGAGCATAAGTGACCTTGGCTCAGTTATTGGCAAAGGCTTTGGGATAATCCTGGAAGTTTAATTCACATTGCACCAGAAAAATGTGGAGCTTCCAGGGGTTAGTTCCATTGAACTGGTCTGGTTTACATACTTTGGTATGCTGCAATGTTTCAGAGATATGATGGGAAGAGTGAGCTAATTCATGAATGGTGCTAGTGAGATCAGTGATAGTATTATGATAAATGGGAATAGGTTCCAGATTTGGAAAAGGTTCAGGGTCATCCTCTGGAATATTGGAATACCTATCAGAGGGGTTATTGTTATAAAGTTGTGACATACTCCAGGGATACTCTGGATAACTCCAGAGTGGATGGGGCTTGGCTTTACCTTATGTGGTGCACCCTTATGCTAGTACCAGGTGCCCCAATTTATGAAGGGGTCAGAAATCTGGGGGTTTAGGATAGGCTGTAGGGTTTTTCCCAACAAGAGGTATGACATCAAGTCATGAAGTAAGTTGTGAGACTTAGAGTAGGGCATGATATCAAGTCATAAGGCAGGAGGGGTCTGAGGGGATTGTAATATTGTGTTATGGTTAATATTCCACTAAAGTACAAGATACAGAGTTTCAGTACTTATACCTCAGGGAGGCAGATTATCTAAGGAGGGAATGGAGATGTGAAAGGAGTTGTCTCATAAGCAAAGCAGGTGCCATTGCATCCTGGATATGAATGGAGATGTCAGAGGAGACAATGTTGAATAATGTCAAACTGAAACTAAATAATGACAGAGAGAAGCATGGCACAAAGAGACAGGAACAGGAAGTGAGGTTGGAGGAACTATGGAGTTGTATTGGAATGGTATGGAGTTGTAGGTACAGTTGAAAACAATCATTAGGTAGGAGAAGATGGAAGTAAAGGAAACTAGAAAATATGCAGCTTAAAGCATGAAAGCAACCAGAGTTGCACTGGAGACATAGCAGAGTTGGCCCATTGGCATGGGATGTGACAGTATTCCCCTCTTAAGGCCTGAACCCCTGAAGGCTGTGAAGTATGTGCTCTCAATAAATAAGTGAGCAGAGTGGGCATTGGGGTTTAGCTGGCCAGAAATTCATAAAAGCAAATATCACCCCAGAGACTTCCACACTAGTTCCTCTTATCATGTCTTTATTCACCAACATTCACACCTGGTCTGATGAGCACCTGGAGAAGCATGTCAAAGACAAAGAGGAGCTTGACAACACAAAGTACACTGAGCAGAAGCAGCAGAGAAAAGTAAGGAGAGAGGAGAAGACTCAGAAGAAAGTGGAGAAGGCGTGGAAAGCAGTGGCAGCAGTTTGGAAATGGGTGAGTACTGGAAATGTGGTCAGAGCCTAGCACTCAAAACTGGCTTAGGTGGAGGAACTTCACCAAGCCCAGGTAGGGTCAAGTAGCAGCAATGGCAAGAGAAGAGTGAAAAAGGAACTGGGGTGCCAGAGGTGTGATAACCAGGGACTGGAGTGTCAGGTGGGCCTGGGCAAGTTGACATCATGCCTTGCCTATATAGAGGCAAAGGTGAGGTGTGACCACCCCAGCAAGGAGAAGCCAGAGAGAAAGTGGAGATGGAAGGTGGGAGAGAAAGGGATGCCCAATAGCAGGGCAGACTTAGAGAAGATAGAGGAGGGTCTTTGGCAGGTGGCTGAGGGCTGTCACCTAATGGAGGCATCAATAAGGGAGGTGGGTGGGAAGATACAGTGGGAGGCAAAATGCAAGAACTGGCTACTGGAGCAGCTGGTTAATGCATTGGGAAAGGCATGGGTGAAGAAGACTGGAGAAGCCAGAAATTTGGGGAGCAAGGATGGGGAGGTGGACAAGGTGGCAGTGAAGCTGTCAGAACTTTGCACAGAGGTTGGTGAAATTTCTGTGGTAAACAAGGAGATCAAAAAGATGATCTTAGAGTAGGTAGAGGATCTTGTGACTAGATCACTAGATCCACTACTCAGTTGGTTAATCATAAGATGGCCTGGGTTTGTCCAGGTAATGGAGATGAAACTCCTCAATGATCTCAGAAGCATGACCTAATTCAGTGGCAAGGAGCCATGAGGTCTCCTCATCAGTATCCTCATAACCTAACCACTTAACCAAATACAGTAATTTGCAGTTCCTTTACCTACAGTCTATTTTTGAGTCTAGGATTTCGGAGATTTCAAACTCCAGTTCACTGTCAATCTCAACTGGTGGTGGGGGTGGTTGTATATGATCTGGGATCACATTTGGGACAGAGGGTTCAAGTTGGGAAACATGAAAGACCAGGTGAATGGACTTCATGTTCTCTGGGAGACAGAGTGTGAAGGACAGCAAGCCTGCCTGAGTGATAATGGAATAAGGACCTAAATTCTTTTTGGCAAGTTTCTTGGATGGCTGTGTAGTCCTGAAGTACTTAGCCTTGACAAATACCTGGTCATCTACATTAAAGTCCAGTGCTGGAGATCATTGGGCATCTGCAGATCCTTGATATCTGACTTGGGCAGCAGCTATTTCTTCATGAAGGAAGGCATGGAGAAAGTCAAGGTTAATGGCATATTATTGAGCTCAGATAAAGGTAAGATTACATTCTGGGTGCATGGAGATGTTTAGATGGTAGCCCTTGTTAGCAAAGAAAGGGGAAACACCTGTGATAGCATTAGGGGCATTGTTATAAGCAAACTCTGCAAGGGGCAGGAGTTCAGACCAGTTGTTCTGCTGATAGTTACAATAAACATGTAGATACTACTCCAGGGTTTGGTTTATTTGCCTGGTTTAACCATCACCCTCCAGATGATATCCAGAGGTGAAGTGAAGATAGATTTTGAGGGCTTGACCCAGGGAACAGAAGAAATGGGAAACAAACTCAGAACCTCAATCAGAGGTGATGTGGAAGGGAACTCCATGTTTGGAGAACACATGGAGTAAGAAGAGTTTAGCAAGCTCTGGGGAGATCACCTTGTCATCTGTAGGGATGAAGACACACTGCTTCAATATACAATCTACAACAATGAGAATGGTGGAGTGACTGGAGGAAGCCAGGAGCTGTTTGATAAAATCCATAGAGATGGAATTCCACAGCTTTTCTGGAATGGGGAGCTGCTTGAGGAAACCATAGGGTTTGTGATAGGGTACCTTGGCACAGGTGCAAGCTATACATGAAGAAACATATTCTTTGATAAATGCTCAAATGCCAGGCCAGATATACTTTTGGCAAATAAGCTCTAGAGTCCAATTCTGACCAAAGTGTCCAGATGAGGGGTGATTGTGCTTGTAGTGGAGGACCTGAAGGCAGATGTCAGAAGCATTGGGGACATAGATGTGGTTGTTCAGATGCAAGAAACCTTCTGGGTCTCTAAACCAACAAGAGTCAGACAAGAGGATACTGGAAAAGTGGGTAGAGGTGGTGGAATCAGAAGGGAGTGCCAAGAGGATGTCATGATGGAGGGTTTCGATGTCAAAGAGGGATATGGACTGGAATACCAGAGATGCTAGGGAGGAAGCCTGGAGAAACTCAGCAAGTTGCTTCTGTGTGAACACAGGCTGGAAGTTATGCAGATTAATGAGGGCATAGTTGCTATTCCCCTCTATGGAATAGATATCCCATCATCTAGTTAAAGCATCAGATTTAGCACCTAAACAACCAGGGCAAAAACAGATGATCAGATTAAACTAAGAGAGAAACTCTGACCACTGGGCTTGCCAGCAGGTCAGAAGCTTAGACATAGCAAAATATTCCAGATTCTTGTGATCAGTGATGACATTCACTGGAGAACTGGAACCTTTGAGGTAATGACACCAGGTCTTGAATGCAGTGAAAATAGCAAGGAGCTTCTTATCATGGGTATTATAGTTGAGTTCTGGTGCAGTAAGTGTACATGAATAGAAAGCAACAGGGCAGACCTTGTCATCTAGGCACTGGAGTGAGAGGATTCTGGCAATTGCATAGTTAAAGGTGTCAGTCTCAGCAATAAGAGGAGCATCAGGGATCCAATGGGTCAGAATAGGAGCAGAAGTAAAAGCAGCCTTGAGGCACTAGAAAGCAGTGCAACAAGAAGCATCAAAATCCCAACAAGCAGACTTGCAGGTGAGGCAAGTCAGGGGAATGACAATGTTGGAGTAGCCTCAGATAAAGCAGTGGTAGAAATTAGTGAAACCAAGGAAAAACTGAATATCTTGAACTTTGCAAGGCTCAGGCCAATCCAGGATGGATTGAACCTTTTCAGGGGACATCATGAGCCCAGAAGGGGAAAGTTGGTATCCAAGATACTCAGTAAAATCAGTATGGAATTCACATTTCCCAGATTTGGTAAAGAGGCTGTGTTTCTGGAGGTGGCAGAGGACTTCTCAGACATGCTCAGTATGATATGTCTGGTTAGCAGAGAAAATAAGGATATCATCCAAATAAACAATCACCAAAATATCAAGAAGATCAGTAAAGATAGAATTGATGAACTGCTGGAAAGCTGCAGGGGCATTGGTGAGCTCAAATGGCATGACAAGCCACTCATATGAGCCATAGTGTGTATGGAAGGAGGTTTTCCACTTGTTGCCCTCAGCAATGTGAACTAAATGATAAGCATGCCTAAGGTTGAGTTTGGTATAGATAGTTGTGCAGCTCAGAGCATCAAGGAGATCAGAGATGTGTGGAAGGGGGTAGCAGTCTTTCTTTGTGACCTTGTTGAGTCCTCAGAAATCTACACAACTGGAGGGATCCATCCTTCTTCCAAATAAAGAGGACAGGGGCAGCATGAGTGAATGTGGAAGGTTGGATGAAACCAGTAGCTAGATGCTTGTTTAGAAAAGTCCTGAGTGCTTCAAGCTCAGAGAGTGACAGGGAATAGGTGGTGCTGACAGGCAGTGAAGTGCCTTCTTCCAGATTGATCTTCAGGTCAAACTTGTGGTAAGGGGCAAGAGTAGATGCCTTGCTTTTGCTAAACACATCAGCAAAGTTGTGGTATTCCTGAGGAATGCTGGAAAGGTTACCTGAAGGAGGGGCAATGAAAGTGGAATGGAGATGACTCTCTGGGGGTTGGGGCTGTAGGTAGAAAGGGACTAAGCCATTAAGGCTACAGGCATGTGTGAATGCTGATGAGCTGAGTAGCTTGATCAACAGAGGTTTGGGGTCAGGGGAACATGGTGAATTGGGTTCAGAGTCAGCTTGGGTCAGAGAAACCAGAGGCTGTGGAGATGAGCTTGGAGGTGTTAACATGTTTGGTTTAGATGATCAGAATGAGATATGACTTGATACCCAGTCAATCAATGGATTGTAGCAGGCAATCCAGTTGTGTCCTAGAACAAGAGAACTAGATCCATCCAATGGAGTGACATAGAATGTTATCAGAGTAATATCACTGGTTTCAAAACAAACAGAAAGTTCAATGGCATTCATAATTGTAGAATTGAAAGAGCCATCAAAAAGTTGGAGCTGCAACAGAGGAACAGAATAAGTCAGAAGATTGTAAGTACTGACTAACTTGGTGTCTATGAAGCAATCTGAAGAATCAGAGTCAATCAGGGTGGAAAGCAGAGAAGTTTCATGTGAAACAAGGGTAACAAGAGGCATAAGGAAAGCATTATCTAAAAGAATGAATGTGTTAAGTCTAACCTCCAGTAAAGCATGGGAAGGATCAATGCAACCTCCAGCCTGTGCAGAGTTATGGAGGCTGCAGACTATTTTTTCACCTCTGAGACAGAGGCCTCCAGTTTGGTTTCTAAAGCAGAGATTTTGGCAGCATGAGCTTTGGCCACCTTGAAGGAAGACTTGGGGCAGTCCTTTGCTATATGCCTCACAATACCACAGAACAAACAGAGGTGATTCTTTAGTCAACACTTGCATTCTTCAGTAGTGAGCTTACTGTCCTTACCAAGCTTGAATAATAAGTCCTGTTTCTGGAAAACAGACAACTTGGAGGAGCCAGAGGAAGTAGCTGACTTGTTCCTTGATTCATTAGAGCTGGAGGTTGAAGCAGAGGATACAGTGGGTTTATCAGATAATTTGGACAGATAAGACAACTTCCCTTGTTGGCTAATTTTGGATTTGCACTCCCAGTAATGAGCATCAATGGTCTAAGCCAGCTGGCACAGCTCAATGAGTGTTGGCAGCTTGCCAATGTGGGAAAGGTCATCTTTGATGTGGTTGGAAAGACCATTATAGAAATAGTGGCAGAGGGTATCTTTTCCATAACCCCAGACTTGAGATGCAATTCTGTTAAACTCAACTACATATTTGTTGATTCATTGACCATCCTTTATAGTCAACTGGTCTAGCTGGTGCTCTGCATCTCTGACCAGGTTATGGGGTCTGAAGTTGATCTGGAGTTCCTAAATGAACTCCTTATAATTGTTTATTTACAAGGGGTGAAAGTTAGGATCTTCAGTAAGGAGGAGGTTAGGCTCAAACCATTCCAATGCCATGCCCTTAAGGTAGGACTGAGCATAAGTGACCTTGGCTCAGTCATTGGCAAAGGCTTTGGGATGATTCTAGAAGTTTAATTCACATTGCACCAGAAAAATGCGGAGCTTCCAGGGGTCAGTTCCATCAAACTGAAGCACAAGCAGATGTGCTAAACTGCTAAACCCTAATATAACCTTGGTGAGTACCTTCTAATCTTCTGATCTAGGGCTTTTGTGCTAGTGGCCCCTAACTAGGCAGTGATGTGAAAGTGAATCAAGCTAACCCTAGGGGCTTTTGGATCACCTGTAAAAGCACTAAGGCAAAGAGGGGATAATCTGTGAAAGAAGTAATCCCTCAGATGCAACTCTAAATCAGGGCTCAAGTGAGCAAGACTGGGGAATCCCAGCTTGCCTACCCTCACCTTATATATTATGGGATCTGGAGCACAGACCATGTTGACTAAGTACATGTGCTACCTAATCAGGAAATGCCCTAAACCCTAATAGATAAGTAAGAATGAAAGCATGAAGTGGAGATAAGGAGTATGGTAGGATATCATGCAGATGTGGGAGAATGGAAGAGAAGTAACTAGGAAATGAATGCAGGGTCAGAGGTGCTTGCACCATGAGGATGGAGATCTCTGCCACAGATGAGATTCAATCTGTAGATCTGCCACAGATGCATCTAGGGTCCAGATCCAGATTCAGATCTAGATCAAATGAAATTCATGGAGATTAGATAGAGGATAGTTTCAGAGAAGATCCCAGGAAGATCCATGTCAGGTAACTTATGGTCACATGACCACTGCTAGGGAAAGAGAATAATAAATACTCTTAAAGAAACTAGACCATAGACTAGGGTTAAGCTTAAAATGGGGTGTCTTGTGCACAATTACATGATGTCATGTGACTAGTTCTAGTGCTGGAGTGTCACTTTGTAACACAAACTGATCCAGTTCACATATTTTAGTACACTGCATGCTTTATAGATACAATAGAAAGAGTGAGCTAATCCACAAATAACACTAGTGAGATTAGTGATAGTATCATGGTGAATGGAAATAGATTCCAGGTCTGGAAAAGATTCAGGATTATCCTCCAGAATATCAGAATATCCATCAGAGGGGTCATCTCCAGATTCATCTGATACTCCTGACTGGGCACCATAGTTGTCAGGGGTATGGGGAGATTAAGGAACCTTGGAACCATCAGGGGCTTTATCAACTGGAGCACTAGATGTGGATGAGTGGAAGGGAGCAGAAGCCTGTGAGGCCAAGCCTGGGGCATGGTGGGCAGAGAAACTCTTGAACTGATCTAGAACAGCACAAGAGCAAGCTCTGATTACACAGATAGACATGATAGCAGTACCAGCACAAGCAGAAGTTGGAATATACTGTTATAAAGTTGCAACATACTCTGCAGGTACTCCAGATAACTCTGGAGTGGATGGGGCTTGGCTTTACCTTATGTGGTATGCCCTTATGCTAGTACTGGGTGCCTCAATTTACAAAGGGTCAGAAATCTGGGGGTTTGGGATAGGCCATAGGGCTTTTTCCAACAAGAGGTATGATGTCAAGTCATGGAGTAAGTTATGAGACTTAGGGTAGGGCATGATGTCAAGTCATGAGGCAGGAGGGGTCTAAGAAGATCATAACATCATGTTATGGTTAATATTCCAACTAAAGTACAAGATACAGAGTTTTAGTACTTATACCTCAGGGAGGCAGATTATCTAAGGAGGGAATGAAGATGTGAAAGGAGTTGTCTCATAAGCAAAGCAGGTGCCATTGCATCCTGGATATGAATGGAGATGTCAGAGAAGACAATGTTGAATAATGTCAAACTGAAACTAAATAATAACAGGGAGAAGCATGGCACAAAGAGACAGGAACAGGAAGTGAGGTCAGAGGAACTATGAAGTTGTATCAGAATGGTATGGAGTTAGCATAGATACAGTTGGAAACAATCATTAGGTAGAAGAAGACAGAGGTAAAGGAAACTAGAAAATATGCAGCTTAAAGTGTGAAAGCAACCAGAGTTGCACCAGAGACATAGTGGAGTTGGCCCATTGGCATGGGATGTGACAGTCCAGGATAGACCATAGGGCTTTTTCCAACAAGAGGTACAACATCAAGTCATGGAGTAAGTTGTAAAACTTAGTGTAGGGTACAATGTCAAGTCATGAAGCAGAAGGGGATCTAAGAAGTTCATAACATTGTGTTATTGTTACAGTGTTGATCTCTGAACAACCTGTTCTAACCCTAAATGGTCTGCCTTAAAAGGATGTGTTGGTTTCATTGTCAGATTTGATTGGAATAGAGTGAAGAGTGGTGTGTGAACTCAGGGTAGCAAGGCCTGAGGAGCCATAGCACAAGTTAGGACTCAAAGGATAGCCTGTATTGAGAGGCAACACTAAGAGGATGATGTACAAGATAAACAAGTGGTTAAGGCTGGGGAGCTGAAATCAAGGAACTACCTGCTACTTATACTAATCCCAGTCATGCACAGACCACCCAGTGTGTCCAGCACATAACCATATATAGTAAAAGGGCATAGGGCAAGGGTAAAGGGTATGACCAATGGGCCATGTGGTAAAGGGGTGTAGAATGAAGAGGCTATGTAGAATGAAAGATCAGGGTTTAGGGTAAGCAGAGATTAAACCATGTCCTCAGCTATGAGGCTAAGGAGATTCCATCTAGAGATCTGCCACAATTAGATCTGACCCTCATCTAGATCTAGATTCAGATTCATCAGAGATTAGATCAAAAGATGCACCTGTTATCTGAGATACTAGATCCAACCATAAGCTGTTCCTAAACCCAAGGGGAAACTCTAAATAACAACTCAACCATATCCTAGGGTTTGTCTTGTTTTGGCAAGAATGTCTCATGGTCATGTGCTTGTCATGTGACTCTTCTGCTAGTGAATATTACATTCATAACAGTTATGGTCAATATTCAAACTAAAGTACAAGATACAGAGCTCCAGTACTTATATTTTAGAGAGGTAGATTATCTAAGGAGGGAACAAAAATATAAAAGGAGTTGTCTAATAAGTGAAGTAGGTGCCAATGCATCCTGGATATGAATGGAGATGTCAGAGGAGACAATATCAAATAATGTCAAACTAAAACTAAATGATAACAAAAAGAAGTGAGGCAGAAAAAAACAGGAACAGGAAGTGAGATCAGAGGAACTATGGAGTTGTATCAGAATGGTATGGAGTTAGCATAGATAAAGTTGTAACCAATCATTAGGTAGAAAAAGATGGAGGTAAAGGGAACTAGGAAATATGCAGCTTAAAGCATGAATACAACCAGAGTTGTACCAGAGACATAGCAGAGTTGATCTGTTGGCACAGGATGTGACAGATATTGTAGTTGAGTTCTGGCATGGTGAGCATATGTGAATAGAAAGCAACAGGGCAGATCTCATTGTCTAGATATCAGAGTAAAAGAATTCTAGTAATCACATAGTTGAAAACATTAGTTTCAACAATGAGAAAAGCATTAGGGACTCAATGGGTCAGAATAGAGGCTGACATGAAAGCATCTTTGAGGTGCTGGAAAGCAGTGCAACAAGAAGCATTGAAATCCCAATGAGCTGATTTGTGGGTGAAACAAGTCAGAGAAATAATAATATTGGAGCAGCCCCAGATAAACTGGCAGTAGAAATTAGCAAAACTGAGGAAATACTGAATGTCACAAACTTTGTGAGGCTTAGGCCAATCCAGGATGGATTGAACCTTTTCAGGGAACATAGTAAGCCTCAAAGAAAAGAGCTGGTATCTGAGATACTTAGTGAAATTGGTATAAAATTTGCATTTCTTAGGTTTGATGAAGAGACTATGTTTCTAGAGGCAATGGAGGATTTCATGGATATGCTCAGTATGAGATATCCAGTCAGTGGAGAAAATTAGAATATCATTCAAATAAACAATTACAGAAACATCAAGAAGATTGGCAAAGATAGAATTAATGAATCACTAAAAAGTTGAAGGGACATTGGTAAGCCTGAATAACATGACAAGTCACTTATATGAGCTGTAGCACATTCAGAAGGAGGTTTTTCATTTGTTGTCCTCAGCAATGTGGACTAAATAATAGCATGCCTAAGGTTGAGCTTGGTATAGATGGTTGCATGGCTTAGAGCATCAAGGAGATTGGAAATGTGTGAAAGGGGGTAGTAGTCTTTCTTTATGATCTTGTTGAGTCCTTGGAACTCTATATACAACTGGAGAGATTCATTCTTCTTCTGGATGAAGAGAACAGGGGCAGTATGAGCAGATAAAAAGGGGCAGATGAATTCCATAGAAAGGTGTTCATTTAAGAAGGTTCTAAGTGCTTCAAGCTTAGAGGATAAAAGGGAGTAGGTGGTGCTGATAGGCAGGGAGGTGACTTCTTTCAGATTGATCTTCAAGTCAAACTTGCAATGGGAAGCAAGGGTAAAAGGGGCAATGGAGGCAGAATGGAGATAATTTTCCAGGAGTTGGAGTTACAAATAGAATGGGACTAAGCTGCTAAGGCTACAGGTATGTGTAAATGCCAATAAGCTAAGTAGCTCAATTAACAAAGGTCTGAGGTCAGAAAAATGTGATAAATTGGGGTTGGAGTTAGCTTGGGTCAGAGAGATTAGAGGCTGCAGAGGTAAGCTCAGGGGTGTTGATATGTTTGATTCTAATGATCAGAATAAAATATGACTTAATATCCAGTTAATTAACAGATTATGGCAGATGAGCCAGTTATGAAACACAAATCT
Organism: Pulveroboletus cf. rosaemariae; assembly: GCA_038089275.1. NCBI lineage: Eukaryota > Fungi > Basidiomycota > Agaricomycetes > Boletales > Boletaceae > Pulveroboletus > Pulveroboletus cf. rosaemariae. Next base: position 35,661 of record JBBPKN010000331.1, read on the forward strand.
GATATACTAAACTGGATAAACTTCTGAGGCCTAAGGGCACTTACTACTGCTGCTATATAAAGGCTTTAAACTAGAGTCAATAGAACTAGGCAAAAGATAGAAATCAAACAAGAGGCTTGAACTTGTGAAAGCAAAGAGCTCAAGTATACAAGACTGGAATCAACCAGTTTAGCACCTTTCCTTTATATATGCTACAAGAATGCACACAGACCATGTAAAATAGGCTGGCCCCAAAGTATTGTATAGTAAGCTATTCAATGGCAATAAAGGAGCAGGGATCTAGAAACACATGTGCAGAACATGAGGTGAATGATGTCATGGTCTAGACTAGTCTAGATTTGTGATAATGTGAAAGTGTGAAGATGTGAAAAAGTTGCAAGAGTGTTAAGAAAATGGAGAAAATGAAATAAAATTATAACAAGTTGTGTTCTAGAACAAGAAAACTAGATCCATCCAATAAAGTAACATAAAATGTCATCAGAGTGATATCACTGGTTTCAAAGCAAACAGAAAGATCAATGGTATTAGTAATCATAGAATTGAAAGTCCCATCAAAAGTCAGAGCTGCAATGGAGAAACAGAATAAGTTGGAAGGTTGTAGATACTAACTAACTTGATGTCTACAAAGTAATCTGAAGAACCAGAATTAATCAGGGCAGAAAACAGAGGGATTTCATAAGAAACAAGAGTAACAAGAGACATAAGTAAAGCATTATCTAAAAAAACAGATGCATTAAGTCTAACCTTCAGTAAAGCATGGAAAGGATCAATGCAACCTCCAGCCTGTGCAGTGTCACAAAGGCTGCAGACTATTTCTTCACCTCTGAGGCAAAGGCCTCTGGTTTGGCTTCTGAAGTGGAGGTCTTGGCAGCATAAGCATTGACTAACTTGGAGAAAGACTTGGGGCAATCCTTTGCTATATGCCCAGCAATACCACAGAACAAACAAAGGTAATTTTTGAGTCAACACTTGCATTCTTCAGCAGTAAGCTTACTATTCTTACCAAGCTTGAACAATAAGTTTTGCTTTTGAAATATAAATGATCTGAAGAAGTCAGAAGAACTAGCTGGCTTATTTTTGACTCCTTAGAACTGGAGGTTGAAGCAGAGGGTATGAAGGATTTGTCAGATGATTTGAACAGGTAAGATAACTTTTCTTGGCAGCTAATTTTGGATTTACACTTCCAGTAACAAGCATTGATGGTCTGAGTAAGCTGGCACAGCTCAATAAGGATCATGGGCTTGCCAACACAGAAAAGATTGTCTTTAATGTGGTCTGAAAGATTATTATAGAAGTAGTGGCAAAGGGCACCTTCTTTGTAACTCCAGACTTGAGAAGTAATTCTGTTAAACTTGACTACATATTTGAAATGCAACTAAAAATGCATTGATCTAAACCTAACACCTAGCCTTGGTGTGTGCTGACTGATCTGATCCTGGATAGAGCTTTTGGACTAGTGGCTCTGAACTAGGCAATAGTAGTGAAAAGATAAAAGCCAAGGAAGAACAAGAACTGAAAGATTCAAGTGTGCAAGACTGGAAAGATCCAGGCTTGAGCCAACCTCCTTATATATTGCTACAGTATGTGCACAGACCATGTAAATGGTACTGGCCCTAAAGTAATGTACAGTAAGCCAACCAATAGCAATAAAGGAGCAGGGACCTAGAAATACATGTGCTAAACATGAGGCATAACATCAGAGTCTAGATTGCTCTAGACTTGTGCCATGTGAAGATGTGAAATGTGAAAGAGTGAAGAGGTGAAGAAGTAAAAGGTGTGAAGATGTGAAATGGTCAATGATGTGACAATGTGAAGAGCTACAGTAGTAAGATGATAAGTTCAAAAAGAGTAAAATTGAAAAAGTGCATTATAACATAAAGTATTCCAATGGAGTCTCTGAAATGCAACCTTTGATGCATTGACTAAATCCTAACACCTAGCTTGGTGTGTGCTGATCTTTTCTAAGTCCTGGGTAGTGCTTTTTAGACTAGTGGCACTGAACTAGGCAAATAGAGTGAAAAGAAATAAAAGCCAAGGGAAACAAGAACTAGAAGGTTCAAGTGCACAAGACTGGGAAAACCCAGGCTTGAGCCAACCTCCTTTTATATTGCTACAGTATGTGCATGGACCATGTAAAAGATATTGGCCCTAAAGTAATGTACAGTAATCCAACCAATAGCAATAAAAGAGCAGGGATCTAGAAATACATGTGTTAAACATGAGGTATGACATCAGAGTCTAGATTGCTCTAGACCTGTGACATGTGAAGATGTGAAAGGGTCACGTGATGTGACAATGTGAAGAGTTGCAATGGTGAGAAGATAAGTCCAAAAAGAGTAAAAATGAAAAAGTGCATTATAACAGTCTCTATTTTCAAATAGCCATATCTCCACAGCCATTGGATTAAATTACATGACCTAAGAGCCAAATTGTAGCCAGGAGTAGGTACTATATTTGTCTTATCAAAGAAAAATGAAATTTCCATGGATGTTTGCAGGGCACTTCATGCCCTATATTTAGATTAAATATTGAAATACTTTTTGAGGTCACTGTAAATTCTCATTACATATATTGGACCATGGTATATTGTAATATAATTACATACCTTAGGTAAGTAATATATTATGTTACTCTTATGTTATTAATTAGTCTACAGCATATATAAGCTCTACAGTCACAAATAAATTTCCTTATTCTTATAGTAAC